>OZ010607.1:6287125-6444625 GCA_963932145.1 Acanthosepion lycidas | reverse complement strand
ATAAAAAGTAATTGAAGCTTTATTAATAAAAACAAAAAAAACAACTCTCAATAATATAATCCTTGAACATGGACACAATATCTTGACCGTGTTTTGAAAATGAAAACATTATATAAATACCTACATACAACAAACTATTTCTTATTTAACAGTTAATATATTTCAACCTTGAAGTGTATAGCCGAAAGCGGTCGGATAAAAAGAACATTCAGACAGTTTTTATATAATTTATCATCTGAAACGTAAAAAAATAATTAGATCACATGAGAAATTGTATAAAATCTAAATCAAAGCACCTTATCTGTCGTATTCAATGAAATCTGCATGAAAAAATTGCTGCCGAAATACATACACACACACACATATATATATATATATATATATATATATATATATATATATATATATATATATATATATATATATATATATATTATAGCAATAAAATGTTAGACTTCTTTTAATTTTCATGATTAAAATGAAACGCGAAAAATAAAACAAACATGGCCGACCGATTTGCCCTGACTCAACTGAACTAGATTGAGGGATTATATAATTGCAATAAAATAATAAAACATAAAAACGATATGTAATATTAATAAAGGCGGAAAACAATTTAAATGGAAATCACGTTAAGTCCTAACAGATATATTACATATCGTTTTTATATTTTATTATTTCACTGCAATATATAATCCCTCGATCAAGCTTTGCTGAGTTAGGGCGAAACCGGTCGGCTGTGTTTGTTTATTTTTCACTTTTCTTTTTAATCATGAAAAGTAAAATTAGTTTAACCTGTTTTATTGCTATAATAAAATTCTGTAGCCTGTAGAAAATTATGTAATATATATATATATATATATATATATATATATATATATATATATTATTCGTCTCTCCCGTCGAATTTGACGTATGAGGGTCAAGCAGATCAATTCCAAGGAAACCGACAGCCCGACAACAGCACATGAGATTTGATTATAGTGTTGAAGGTTTCGTGCAGGACCAGCCACACTTTTTGAAGGGCCGATTACAGAGACCTGGTCCACTACGTGCCACAATGTCCCCAAACGACCCTCCACAGATTTTGAAGTCAGAGTTGTCCTTCTCCTAGACTAGTTGCCATCCAAGGCTATAAAACCTAGTCTATCCTGCTATTTACCCATAGCTGAAGGGAGAAGAAGAGTATTCATACCTTTCCCAAGGAAACGTAAGTGAATGTAATGAATTCAACTGGAATTCGAACTCGACCCTCCGATTCCTCAATCCAAGCCACTATCCATACTCCAAGTGTGTGTGTGTATTATTCACAACAGTTTATCAAATGGATTAGTCATACATAGAAATAAATTCGATTACGCGTTTAATTTAGCGAATGCCGCACTTATTATAAAAGTAACTTAATTAAAAGGAAAGTTCCCGAAAGTACCGCTATTGAATTTTATCAAAACACTAGCAGTAAGACCCGGCGTTGCCTGTTCTTGATTCAAAAATCGTACGACTCATACATCAATCGCTATCACTTGACTTAAAATATTTTTGCCCTTCCTTGCCTTTCAAGGAGTGCCATTTGCCGTGCTGATGTTGCTACATGCCTTACTTCTTGCCTATCTCACACTGCGATTTTTTCTAAGCTCTATACTAAACATTAAATCTGTTACGAAAAAAGAACTAAACAAAATGAATACAAAACGATCAGCTTTAAAAAAGGACTCGTAACTGGAAAAAAAGAATGAAAAAAGAATGTTAACAACAAATAATTTTTCACACCGAACCCAGTTCTGCGGAATCACAATCAACGTTGAGTTTAAGCAAGCGAATGAGCCAATTGGAGTAAAGTGCCATGCAGATTTAAAGTGTTCCCAATTGTGACGAATGCAGCTATCGAGTTTTCTGCATGCTAGCATGCTAATTAACATTCGTGTCAGTCAGCTGTTGGCTATCACGCTGGCCAATAGAATCTTCCTGCCTATTCGTGACAGCCAGTAGAAAATGGCCACAAACTACATGAAAACTGCCGTAGAAACATGAAAAAATCGATTATTTCCACTATCGATTAGACTTGGGAAATGCAAAGTCGGTCTTGGCGAGAACGCTAACTTGGAGCATGTGTATGTAAATGTTGGTGCAAATCCGTCGAAAATTACGGCCGTGCATTCGTTACACACACACACACACACACACATCCTGCGTTTTATAGATAGAGATTATTATTATTATTATTATGATTATATATTGATCTCTTCACGAACAGAACCAATCGTTATTTTTCCTCATCATCTTTTTTTTTCCTTCAGGCATTCTTTCTCAGCTGTAGCTTAAAAAGATGACCAGACGGGTTTCTCAATACCGTCGTTGGGAACCAGTCATATCCAAAATAATTTATGTTTATGCTGAATGAGGTGTGTGAATGGAAGTACAAGTCGACCTCAAACGAGATCATGGAATCAACAACTCTGCGTTGCAGGTAATTTTGAACACAATCATTTGCATATTCGTGACGAATTCCGCTATCACCAAGATTATATACGGTTTTCATTTAGAGTTACCTTAGCCTATGACTGGTTCCCAACGACGGTATTGAGAAACCTGTCTGGTCATCTTTTTAAGCTACAGCTGAGAAAGAATGCCTGAAGGAAAAAAAAAGATGATGAGGAAAAATAACGATTGGTTCTGTTCGTGAAGAGATCAATATATAATCATAATAATAATAATAATAATCTCTATCTATAAAACGCAGGATGTGTGTGTGTGTGTGTGTGTGTGTGTGTGTGTGTGTGTGTGTGTGTGTGTGTGTAACGAATGCACGGCCGTAATTTTCGACGGATTTGCACAAACATTTACATACACATGCTCCAAGTTAGCGTTCTCGCCAAGACCGACTTTGCATTTCTCAAGTCTCATCGATAGTGGAAATAATCGATTTTTTCATGCTTCTACGGCAATTTTCCTGTAGTTTGCGGCCATTTTCTACTGGCCAGAGTGAGAGCCTATAACTGGCTGTCACGAATAGGCAGGAAGATTCTATTGGCCAGCGTGAGAGCCAACAGCTGACTGACACGAATGTTAACTAGCATCCTAGCATGCAAAAAAATTCGATAGCTGCATTCGTCACAATTGGGAACACTTTAAATCTGCATGGCACTTTACTCCAATTGGCTCAATGTTGATTCTAGTTCCACAGAACTGGGTTGGGTGTGAAAAAGTATTTGTTGTTAACATTCTTTTTTCATTCTGTTTTTCCAGTTACGAGTCCTTTTTTAAAGCTGATCGTTTTGTGTTCATTTTTTTTAGTTCTTTTTTCGTAACAGATTCAATGTTTAGTATAGAGCTTAGAAAAAATTCGCAGTGTGAGATAGGCAAGAAGTAAGGCATGTAGCAACATCAGCACGGCAAAGGGCACTCCTTTAAAGGCAAGGAAGGGCAAAAATATTTTAAGTCAATTGATAGCGATTGCTGTATGAGTCGTAGAATTTTTTAATCAAGCATGGGCAACGCCGGACCATGCTGCCAGTTATAAAATAATTCTCCTTCTTCTATGTGCATTGTTCCTTCAAATCTTTGGAGATCATGACTCTCCGCAATTTCCTGTCCTTTGTAGCTCTTAATAAATCTTTTTATTTATCCTAAATCCTGTTCTGTCATCCATTCTTCTCTATTTTAAAAGTATATATTAACATAAGCAACCCCTAATTAATTGATTCCTATCTTTAAAATGACATTTTTAGTCGTTACCCATGGTTTGAAATAGAACGTTCCGTTATTTTTTAAGTGTTTATTCCGTCTACCGGCCTGCACATTCGAGAAAACGCAACAGATTAAATGTACCCTTCAAAACTATGTCCCTCTTCATAGGAGAAAACGCCATCTGATCCGGCCTGCTTTAGACCATTCGGCTATGGAGAGCGTCAAGGTCAATCAAGAACGAGATGTGCTTTAAAGCAAATAGAACATTGCTTGACTGTGAGGGTCTCCTTAGTCAAATGGTTTAAAGCAGGCCAGATCAGATGACGATTTCTCCTGCAAAGGGGGATCATAGGTTTGAATCTTGCTTGGTGAGGGCACATTTTCTTTATTGTCTTTTCTCGAGTGTGCTGGGCGGTAGACGAAATAAACACTGTTTTAAAAAACGGAACGTCCTATTCAAACATGGGTAACCACTAAAATATCGTTTGAAGTAATAAAATATATACAAATATATTAATAAAGAAGAATATAGGCTGAGAAAAAATATAATTCACCGTATAGAGGTAAGTCGAAAATATAACAAAAAAAATGAAAAGCCAAAGTTAATCGGTTATCGCTCCTCACTTTTCAGAGCTTAATCGAGGACAAAAAATAAATCTGTGAACAACGTCTAAAAGAAGAGGGAACAAAAATACTACCAGAGAATCAGTAATGTAATTAGACTAATTTCCTTTAGTCCCAACAAGAATTCCTTCTGCTTACTCTCAAATGGTAAACGAAGCGTATCGCATTGACTAGTATGAAAAGCTTTCTAGTAAAAGACGATTATTTGGTGCTCTGCTATCGCAAAACTGGAATTATTAACAAGTAATACCCCCTGGGAGGCACGGTGGAGTAATGGATACCGACTGGGGGAGCCGAGTTCGAAATGCAGCCGAATCCTTTACATTCACTTACGTCCTAAAACCCTTGGGAAATGTATGAATCCTCTTCTTCTCCTCCCAGCTATGGATAAATAGCAGGACATACTAGGTTCTATAGCCTTTGATGGCAACTGGAAATAGACACCTACTGCGGGGAAAAGTCTTCCTCGTCAGTCATGTATCGAAAGATACATGATCGCCTAAGCGTGTATCACGCATGACACATTCTGATTAGTTCTGCCAATATATTCAGCATCACACTGGCATTCAGAATAATAAATCACTGCACTAACATGATCTAGGAGTGACAGAATATCTTTACGAATAAATTTCAGCATAAGATAAGGAGTGAAAATCTACCGTGGATTGGCAGATACATGAAAAAGCAGCCCACTTTGAGTGATTTGCTGCCTAAATACACACACACACACACACACACACACACACACATATATATATATATATATATATATATATATATATATATATATATATATATGAAGAAATATAGTCTTAAGATGTGCTATATTTATCGGATGAAGTGCTCAATATCAGAGCGTGTGTAAATATAAAAGTGAACACTGAAGTCAACACTTAGAGGTGACAGGCTGTTTCATGCTAGACGCAATAAATCACTGCACTAACATGATGGAGGGGTGACAGAATATCTTTACGAATAGATTTCGGCATAGAATGAGGAGTGAAAATCTACTGTTGATTGGCAGATAAATAAAAAAGCTTCCCACTTTGAGAGATTTGCCTGGAAATTCTTGTGCTAACCTCATCAATCCAAAGTAATGACAAATCGACGGGACACTTTTCCAGGATATACAATTTCGGTTTATTTAATTGTACAATGTTAGCACAAATGCTAATTGGCATGATATCAGGTGAGTGTACATTTTCAACTAGAATCCTCGTATAAATTCAATTTCAGAATTTAATTTGGTTTTAGAAAAAAATTCAATTTTGTTATATAAAACCAAAAATCCAAAAGGGTGTCAAATCCAGGAAATGTAGGTTTAATGACATACTGAATGCAATTCATTCAATTTTTCTAAAAATGTCTATAACCATTTGAAAGGGTTTGAATCCCTATAAGTCGAAGCAGCCATCCCTCTGTAAGCAGAAAGAATGGCTTCAGAGTGTTTCATTAGGTTGGTGCAAAAATATTGTCGTTTTTTGACGTTAAAAAATACGTCAAAAACAACAATGTCTTTGCACCAACCTAATAGTTGTTGCCCACATAGATATATTTTTTCTTTGAAGTAAAAAGAACGTTAACCGCTTAACGTTGTTGTTACTTTTAAGTTATGTCACATTGCGGTAAATAATCTTATCTTATCATTGCACTTTTTCCTCTTTTGTCTTAATATATTTGTATATATTATGCGAATATATTATAAACTTGCTAATTAAAAATACGGTTCCATCGCTACACAGGAATTACCATGTTTCAAAAACAGAAACTAAAAACTTCAAATTCAATTATAGAATTAAATTAAAGTCCGTAGTCCTGTTTCATTTTCAAGCGAATTTTGGAATAACTTATTTTGAAATTTACTGAGTTTTATAAGCGCATACATTTTTAATATTAGTTTCTAAAGATACGGGGAAATTCAATCATTTTAACAAGGTGTGGCAGGGTATTCATTTTCATTGACAACTATTGTATCAAAATATGAGTTACTTTCGAAAAGAGGTTAAGTTAACGTAAGGTAGGGGGGCCTTTTTCAACGAATGATTACATCCGTTCAACGTATGTCGTCTGGTATTTATCAACGATTAATTTTTTTTCGGCAATTTTGTTTCGCCGTTTAATTTGTAATTGTATACATAAAGATTTTCTTAAAAGGGTTGTTTTATATGAGTACGGCGTATTGAACTACAATTTAAAAATATTATTCCTAATTCTAATTAATAATAGACTATACTTCTTTTAAAATAAATAAATGTAATAGAATTACTTAAATTAAATTGTTTTTCTTAAATATCAAAAATAAACATGTATATTTCATTTATCAGCTTTTTTAAACATTATATTATGAGGAAAATCTTTGACAATGTCGGCAAAGAATAAGTATTTCATTTAAGTAAATTTTTATTTTTATAAACCTAATAATGTATAGTTTCTCATGTATGCACAAAGGACATCGGTCATTTAATGACCTACATATTCTTCCTTTTCTTATTAATTATTATTTATTATGTAAATATATAGACTTAAAATGATCATTTTTAAAGCTATAATGAAGTTTTAATATATTTTTATATATTATGCGAATATATAGGCTTAAAATGACCGTATTGAAAGCAATAAAACAATTTTTATATCTTCCACAAATGATTTAATTTACAGAACATTTCATCAACTTCTTATTTTCATTTCAAATTTGGTAACTTAATTCCGATTGAACGCATTGCTTTCTTTGAAAAAATGGAACTACGGTATTGGCTTAATGGTTAACAAAATGGAATAAGAGAATCGAGTTCGTCTCCTTACTATGAATGGCTTTAATTGGTACGGATGCTGTTTGGAACGGCATAAATCCTGTTCATTCTGTAGCTCAGCTAATCGATTAATACCTACTGATGTTTTGATGTAACCTAATACAAACTGTTATATATTACTTGGAAAGGAAATGGCTTCTACTAAGTAACCAATTATTTCTGGAATATTAACGACCGGGGTTAATCTGAATATTTATTAGGTCAAAAGTTAATTATCTTTTGGAATTAATTTTGTCTTCGTGAAAATTCGCCACACAAAATGCATTCAACAAAATGGAAGACATTTTGTCTAAGATTGAAAAATATTTGTTATGCCTATTTTTTTTTGGGGGGGTGATTGATTGAATATTTAGAATATTTAACCAGTAATTGGAATTTAGATCTTATTTACATCGCAGACAGTTCCCAACAGTGAAGATGCAATTATAAAGCAGGTAAATGTTTCATTCGGAATTTATTCTTTCTTTTATTCAAGAAGCCATTTTAATAAAATTCCAGTTATAATTTTATTTCGAACATTAAATGTGACACAAAACACAAGAAAGAAAATAAAGAAAATGAATGAAGGAAATAATAATAATAATAATAATAATAATAATAATAATAATAATAATAATAATAATAATACAAGGACCTTGAAATAGAAATTTAGAAAATGTGACAAATGGGAACATCAACAATCTCTGTTGTATTTAGAGCCTTATGACTGGTTGGAAAAGATTGCAGTAGACTAATTGAAGGGATTCCTGGAAGTCCATGCCTGAAGGAGATACAAAAAATTGTTCTGACAAGTACAGCCCACATTTTACGAAGGGCTTTTATTATGGAATTTTTTTTTTTTTTTTTTTTTTTTTGTCAATGGAAAGTGTCATGATGCCATTTCTAACCTTAGGTCCCCGGAAAGAAATGTGTAAACGCCAGAAATCAAAGAAATTAAAATTATAATAATAAAATAGAAACAGCTTAATATACCTGAAATTCTACCAACAAAAACCGAAGTGAATGCCATCTATGCCAAACGAGTAAAGCAGAAAGCAAAACAACATTGAAATTACAACAAAACTGGGAGGACAACGCGTTGCATAGAAAATACCTAAAAAGAACGAAAGATGCAGATGGGGACCAAAAGAAAACACATCAGTGGCTGAGGAGCATTAGGTTCAAAGCTGAGACAGAAGGCCTAATTATTGCAGCTCAGGACCAACCAGATCCTATCGCTGTCGCATAAGGATGGAACTAACCCGAAATGCAGGATCTACTGAAAATATGATGAAACTGTCGACCATATTATGTCAAATATCCGGAACTGACAAAAAATGAATATACCCAGAGACATAACAATGTAATTGCACTGGAACATGTGCAAGAAGCACAAAATCGAAACCACTGTGAGATGGTATGAGCGCCACCCAGACACAGTTACCCAAAATAACGATGTAACGATCCTCAAGGGACATGCCAACTCAAAATGACTGTGAAATAAAAGCCAACAGACCTGATATTACCATAAGAACAAGCAATTCAGGGAGTGTATGCTTATTGACATAGCAGTGCCATCTGAGAGAAGAAAAATTATCGAGAAATTGTCGAAATACAAGAACCTAGCGATCGAGATTAACAGGATTTGAGTTATGAAAACTGAGATTATAACAATTGTAATCGGAGATCTTGACCTCATGAGAAAAGGAATGGACAATTTTACTAACAGTGTCTCAGATAACATCAACATACATTTTGTCCAGAAGTTCGCCCTAGAAGGAACATCTCATATACTAAGAAAAGTGCTATCAATGAAACGATATTTCTCCAATAGGGTCTAAGAACCATAGTTTGGAGACGACTCTACAGGATACAAAGCAAGAAACATAACAAAGAATAATAAAAAGAAATGTTAATAAACACTAGTATGGACATCATCCAGCACTGATTACAGAAAAAGATAGCATCACAATTCTATGGGATTACACCATCTTTACGGACAGGAAGATTTAAGCAAATAGGCCGAACATAATTGTCAAAAAGGGAAAAGAAAAAAACTTGCATACCAATTGATATGGCTTGTCCAGCGGAATGTAACATAACAACCAAAGAAGTTGAAAAAAATATCCAAGTATAAAGATAAAATGTGAAAATTGAAAACAAGAATAATACCAGTCATGGTAGGTGCGCTTGGAATGATCAAAAAGGAACACAACAACACATTGAAAAAAAATGTCTTGATAAGTACAGCCAACAGAGTAAGAACAACTGTCGGTGCAACGCTAGTGATTTTATGAGAGTTAGAAAAACAAATAATGAAATGTAGCCATAACAGCACTGCCTTAGGTCTTCCAGCAGAATTGGTAGTGTGACCATAGCAGAAATCGTAATATAAGAATGATGATAATGACAATAATAAATAAAGTAATTATAATAAATAGTAATATCAACACAACAAAGGAAACTCTCTACTTTTCACTCTCTTCACTTAATAATAATAGCAATGTTGTAGACCCTCATTTAGAATAAGATGACCCTATTTCCGTTTGCTCTGTTTCGCATTCTGATTTCTATTTGGTAACTCAACACAGCAAAAATGGAACATCGTTGCGCGATTTTCCTAGCGCAATACTATTAAAATATTCTAACTTGAAGAATAAATCAATGTTCAGTTCAGTTTGCAACTTACGTTAATGTAGCATACTCGTTTATACTCACTGCAGCAATAATAGACCGGCTTTTTGCACCAAGCGCTTGTCGTAGTCTGCAGAAACTTCCACCTATCAACAAAATCAGAAGTGCTACCCTCGACAGTTACCGTTCTAATGACACAAATTGGATTAATTTTAGGTCAGGTCTGAGGATTATCCACTTCTTAGACAAAAAGAAAAAGAAAAAATTAAAGTCATAACATATCACTCTAACACTGTATAAACCGGTATAAGTTCAACTCCGGGTTGAAGGCTCATCCGGGCTATCACAGCCGCTTGCCAGATCTTTGACCATTTTGGTTGGTCAGAGACCGAAGTGTAAATCGATGCCGATGACCGTCACTGAGGCTGTTCATTTAAGAACCACTTCTGCCCTGCGATAAAGCTGATAGATTTGTACATTTTTCTCACGTGGTCTTTACCTACAAATCTGGTACAGTACCCAATTCTCGTCTATATGATAGAATCCCAATACAAACTCTCTTGTCTTTATGACCGAAGGCGAAAAGGTAAATAATGCGTCTTTTTCATTTTAACAACACCTCATCTCTATTGTCTTGTGTAACCTCTCATTCTTTTTCTGTTAATATAATTATGCTACCCTATACAACGGACTCAAGTTCCTATTTATATTCGCCTGTACTGTGTAGTTTATGCAACAAGTTAAAAACAAAGTCTTCTCAATATTCAAAGAGGAAAATAAAGAAAAATATTTCTGTTGCATAAAATAAGGAGACCTGTGAATTTGTAATATAATTATATTTTGTAGAATAAAATTCTATTACCTGTTAATTTTAAGCAGAAATATTTTTGATGATATTAATATTAGGTTGGTGTAAAAAAATAATGTCGTTTTCTCACATATTAACATATGTGAGAAAACGACATTATTTTTGCACCAACCTAATATATAGCTATTTCACAGGTATCATTTTATAGCCAATTATTTCTTTTTTTTTTCTTTCTTTTCATCTCTCATGGATATTTCCCCACTTTATTAAAAAAAAACATATTTTTCTAAATTCTAAGTGTACGTACAAAAATCCTTTAACACTCGATTCATGCTGATTAGGGATCAGTAAAAATAGAAGTAAAGCTGACTTGAAATTTTACGTGGAGATGCTTTTCACTAATTAAAGTAGTTATGCCTATTTTCCTTATTTATTTGCAAATAAAAGTAATATATATTCTTTTAATAACAATTATTTTGATAAAAATAACGTTCGACTTTAAAGGCCTTTAACTAATAATAACTGGGAAGTGTTACTGGAATATGTGAGATTATTGAGAAAGGTGTTGGAACTTTGAGGAGTATCACTGTGCAGAAAACGAAATAATAATAACAATGACGGAGACAGTCATTTAGAATAAGATGACCCTATTTCCGTTTGCTCTGTTTCGCATTCTGATTTCTATTTGGTAACCTAACACAGCAAAAATGGAACATCGTTTCGCTGTTTTCTTAGCGCAATACAGGAGTATCACTGTGCAGAAAACGAAATAGTAATAATAATAATAATAATAAAAGAAATACAAAAATTTGTTCTCACGAGTACAACCCATACCTTACGAAGGGCTTTGTCTATGTAAAATATATGTTGTTTCTTTTTTTTTTTTTTTTAATTGCTCAGTGGGAGATGCCATTTTGCCATTTCTGACCTTAGGTGTCTGGTCGGGACCCAGAAAGAAATGAGTATACACCTGAAATCAAAGGAAATAATAATAATAATAATAATAATAATAATAATAATAATAATAATAATAAACATACAGACAGAACAATATAATTCAACGACTCAAGCACAGTGATAAAATGTTGCAAACAAAAGTAGACGACAATGTAGATTTGAAAATCATCAAAATACTATCAACATACGAGGATGTTGAAGTGGAAACTTCAAGAATCTGGAACATGGAGACATCAATAAATCCACTTATGGTTGAGGCCCTGAGTCTGTTTGGAAAAGGCACTGATACTCATTGAAGGGGAGCAAATGAGATTTAAAAAAGGAAATCAAAGCTAATAATAATAATAATAATAATAATAATAATAATAATAATAATAATAAACGATTACGAAGATAAGACTTGTAACAATTTTATGGAACTTTACAACAGACAAAACAATCAAAGCTAATCCCCCTGATATCGTAATCAGAGACATCAAAGACAAAATGTGCCTTTTTATTGACATGGCAGTCCTTTCAGACTGCAATGTATCTTTGAAGATCTTCAAAAAACCATCAAAATACAAGGACCTTGAAATCTAAATCTCAGAAATGTGGCACATGAGGACATTAACAATTCCAGTAGTAGTTGGAGCACTAGGATTGATTGAAAAAGATTCCAATAGACACATTGAAGGAATCTCTGGTAGCCAATGCCTTAAAAAATACAAGAAATTGTACTTGTAAGTACAAGCCACACCTTACAAAGGGCTTCATCTATTTAAAATATGTGTAATTTTTTGTTTTTAAAAAATGTTCAGTGGAACATGTCATGATGCCATTACTGACCTTAGATTTCTGTTTGGGACTCGGAAAGAAATGAGTATATTATTAAAGACCACAAACAAAAAAAAAGTGCCTCCTTACTGATATAGCAGCCCCTGCAGACTGCAATGTATATTTGAAGATATTCAAAAAGCTATCAGAATACAAGGACCTTGAAATAGAAATCTCAAAAATGTGGCACATGGGAACATCAACAATATCTGCTGGAAAAGATTCCAGTAGATTAATTGAAGGGATTCCTGGAAGTCTATTCCTCAAAGAGATACAAAAAATTGTTCTGACAATTACAGCCCACACTTTACGAAGGGCTTTATCTATGTAATTTTTTTTATTTTACTTTATTTTATTTTTTTATTTTTTTTTTTTTTTTGTCAGTGAAAAGTGTCATGATGCCATTTCTAACCTTAGGTCCCTGGGCGGGACTCGGACAGAAATGTGTAAACCCCAGAAATCTAAGATAATAATAATAATAATAATAATAATAATAATAATAATATATCACAGCATTACAACGGAATGTTGCAGTTTTTTTGTGTATATGTAGTAACTAGTGAGCTAGCCCAAATGACTTGACTCATTTTATAGTCCACCAATAGAAGGTTAACCAATCAGAAGACGTAGAACATTCAATCCGTCGTGTATAAAGGCGGCCATTTTGTTTACTCTAGCCGAATGTGCAGTTCCAGCTTGTCAGGCGAAGAGAAACAGAAGGACGAACTATGCTCTGCTACTTTTACCGGGATATCCACTGCTAAACTGAAATACGCTTCCCTACTGTCTTCGAAATATCCACTGCTAACCTCTGGATTCTATACTCGAAGACGACTGTCATCATGAACAACACGGAAGATTTATTATAAATGCTTGAAATTGCAGAGCTGGTGTGACGAAGATTAAGATTTGTTAAAGAAAGCTTATAAAGAAAATGCTGAAAAAGCAAATGTCAATTCAATGAAAATTTATTTCAAATTACATACAGAACGAACAGCAATAAAGGATCCCGGAATGATTTTCACTTTTAGGAATGTCCTCAACTTTCTGTCTTTTGTTGCTGTAAATTTTGTGCTCATTACTTTTCTTTTTTTCTTCGTCTTCTGCTCTCCACACCTACAGGCTCGTCACTACACCCTTGCTTGTCTTGCCTTCTGTATCGCCTGTGAGTGTTAAGCACAAAGCTAATTAGAGAAAATGGTGTCTTACTTCGCCCAATGACATTTGCACATTAGTGAATGTATCGAACACGATAAAAATAACTCAGCTCTATGATTTTTCATTGCGAGTCGCTATCAATTACACCATCCGCACATCCAGAGCAAATATCAAAGAGACAAATTTAAGGAAATATCCCGACCTTGAAACCTTTATAAGAATTTAGTATTCTTTCGTTTTTTTAACTGGCGTGATTAAAAAGCAGAGATAAAAAAAGACTTCTAATGACCATCAACTACAATATATTCTTATGGCTGAAGAATATAACGGCGAAGATAGTATTCTGAAGACCCCATTGTCATAAGGAGTGCATTTCATTGCGAATCGTGGTTATTCGAGACCATCTACATTCTCGGTTTTAAATTCAATCTGTTCAAAATGAATTCCAGTTTCACGTATGAATACGTATTGGATACGGAGAACTAGACAAGGGGGTCATTCATTTGGTCGCCTACAGTGTTGTCAGCGGGATTGCCATAGCTCGAATAATATACCTCGAATAAATGAAACCCAGTAAGAGGCTCAAAGCGGACTGGCTTGTTAAAATGCGTCGCGTTCCGGTCGATATGTAATCTGAAAATGTGAATATTCTACGAAGAAATGACATCTTTCGAGTACAAACCTTTACATGTTTGGCAACAGGAAGAAAGCACGGATATAAATAATCAAATACACACAGAGACACACACACACACACATACACATATATATATATATATATATATATATATATATATATATATTGATGTGTGTTTGAGCAGCAACCTTTCTATCATGCATCTTTCTTTGTAAAGGGCTGACAAGGATGATTTAATTAATCTTTTATTGAGTTTTTCCAGCAATCTAAAAGTTTTCCATTTTCAGGGGTTAAATAAAGTAGAAATAGTCCATAGTTATAATTGTCCCGAGCGCTTTCGGTTAGTTCTCTAGCCAATATCAAGGATGTGTTATTTTCGGTGGTGAAATTATGTGTGTGGTTGCTACAGGCTGTGTAGTTCGATCGGTTTTGTTCTTCGTGACAGTCAGGTGATGTGCGCGGCATATTTTTAGAACACTTTTAACGCGCCGTCTCGACTGCTAAATAGTGTGAGATTGATTGCGGGAGAATAACGTTTAATAAACATAGCCTCACTAATGACGAACTGTGTACGACTATGTGACCTGAAAATATTTGACTTAATATATATATATATATATATATATATATATATATATAGATGTGTGTGTGTGTGTATATATATATATATATATATATATATATATATATACTAATATTTTTATTTTTTTAAATATTTTGGAACGCGACACGCTTTTTCGGGACTTTAAAATTGTTCCATTATCAAGCGATATTAGGTAACTTTTGATGAAAATGATTTACTTTAGAAAAGAGAATGGTCTTTTATTGAAGAGTTAAGAAGCTGGGAAAATAAGATTTCGAAATTTTATGGTTATGTCCTCTTTGACCAAGCAAAAGGTAGGTCAAAACTAAAGCAGAAAAGTGAAAAAATGTAGGTTAGAGGTTAGTGGGGTGTGTGTTACTCATATTTGGCTAGATGAGCTGTCACTTTTAGCCGTGTTACCATTGCACCCGGTTAAGAATATAATTCTAAGATACAATAAAATAATCAGAGGCCCCTAAAATCGCTTAATAATGGAACCATTTTATAGTTCCAAACATAAAAATTTCCGTTTCGCGATGTAAAATATTTTTTAAATAGAAATATTAAAATATTATGCATTACGTTCTATCGAGCACTTAAAAAAAATGCTAATTAACTGTGAAGTCTTAATCTGACTGTATTTCTCTTTATATATATATATATATGTGTGTGGACACTGATGTCAACAGTGAGTGGCGATAATCTGTTTCATGGTTGACATGGCCTTAAGATTGCATTCACGTATGAAACAAACTATTGACACGCGGTGTTGGCATCCGTGTTCACGCTTCCTGTATTTACAGATGCTCCATCCAAGAATTGACCACGTTTACAGTATAAATAAAGTATAACTGAAAACTATGTCATATATATATATATATATATATATATATATATATATATATATATATATATATATATATATATATATAAAGTGTCCTTAATAATGAACACTACATTTCTTTTCTTAAAAACACACCCTGAGGATGACATTGTTCTAATGTTGGAAGTACTCGTAATAAAACAATATGTATCAACACGGTAATTTTTTCTGTTTTTTTAATACCGAAACCGGAAAGCTCAACCGAGCATATGAACAAACCCTATTGAAAATAAGCAGACCAAACGTGTCTAAATTATTCAACAAAACTTGCCTCAATAAAAACATGCTGCCAAAATACACCCCCACCCTCACACAATATATATATATATATATATATATATATATAGAGAGAGAGAGAGAGAGACAGACAGACAGACAGACAGACTGTTTCGCTGTATCATAGCTCTTCAGCGTAGCTAGACGTCCGATTAGCTTTAAGCCGGAATCGAAACCCGACCGATTTGACATGAAGCTATCGTTAGGCTATCGTCACATGTCAGAGAGGAGGGGAAATTTTAACATTTTTCTATACGAAATACGCAAGTGGTCCGGAGAATTCAATTCGTACTCGAAGAGTAATGCATTAATAGCAGTAGTAACCGCTGTTTGTTTTTTGTTTTTTTTTGTTTTGTTTTGTTTTTTTTAAACTTTCTCTCGAGAGCTCAACCATACTTCCTGGGAGCATATATAGTGTCATCCACAGCCAGACTGTTTCGCTGTATCACAGCTCTTCAATATGGCTATACGTAAGAGTGCTTCAAGCCGAGATCTAAACATGACCGATTTGACATCAGTCAGCGACCTTACTCCTAAGCTACGTCGCATATATATATATATATATATATATATATATATATATATATGTGTGTGTGTGTGTGTGTGTGTGTGTGTGTGTGTGTGTGTGTGTGTCATTAATGTTATGGTCATATTTAGGGAGGTTATACTTGGTAGAGTAGACAGTTTTTAAACAGTGAAATTAATGTCAATCGGCCTAGAGCCATACTAAAGATAATATGTACCTTCCATGTTAGGAATTTTCAAGATTCGAATCTTCTCTGGAGATATTTATCGGCAGTCGGAAGGCACATTTTCTTTAATAAGACTTTCGATCTCTAGACAGCAATACATTATTTTCACTGACTAAAAGCATGCGTGTCTGCTCAGACAAGTATATCCCCTAAATGTAATGTCAGATTTTAAAAAATCCATTGTCTAATGCACACGCACACACACAAACACGAGGAATTTCCGAAAAGTAAGTTCCATTCTGAGTTGTTAGCCAACAGTAAGAGTAAGAGGCCGAAATGTGATTTGCAGATCGGGAACACTAGAATCAAGCAGACGCAGAAGTTTAAATATCTGGGAAGCGTCTTGACAGAGGACGGTAAGTGCGACACTGAGATCCGTAGACATTTTGAGATGGCCAATGACACATTACAAATCTGGGTAGAGTATTACGAGAAAAAGAAGGGTTTCTTTGGTAACAAAAAAAAGAATACTGAGCTGTTACGTGACATCTGTCCTCTTTCAGCACGATCTCGTTGCTGTATAGATAAACGTGTAAATGAGGAAGCTGGTATCGGTCTGGAGTGGTATGTTCACAAAAGGGCAAATACATCTGAAGAAAGAAGTGCTCAAACACTACAATTTGTCTTCTTCAGTCATTTACCTTCGGATCCAACGAGATGGCTGTTTTCCAACGAGATGGTCCACTGACATTTGATGATCAAGTTACATCACCATATCACGAAATTTACATCGTCTATCATGTTGGATCGAGGATTGGATGCACATAATATTGCCTCCTCTTGTTGATGAACATAGGCGCTCCAGATAAGGGTCGTTCTTCAGATTTATTAGCACTTTCGTAAACGTAACACTCCAGACCGATACCAGCTTCCTCATTTGTACACGTTTGCTCTACACAGAAACGAGATCATGCTAAATTTTTATTGTTGTCGGGCTTTTATTGCGTTTGACGTATAATAATCTTGCTACATGACGCATCTGTGTTTGTTCTTTGGAATATGGCAGCAGTCATCTTTGTCGTTACGCCAAAACTCAATATTCGTACTATTCTGATTTTTCCAGTTGGGTTCGTTATATTCACTTACGCCCAAATACCCTTGACAAAGATATAAATCCATCTTTTGTCCCCCAGCTATGGATTAAATAGTAGGACTTGTATCTAGAAAATCCTTTTTGTTCTGTTGTAGCTGTCACGATATTTTAATTCTGATTTATTTATCACTACCTTATTATTCGGACACTGATGGCATATATTAGGGGAGGCAAAAATTAAAGGTCAAGAAGGGGTTTTTATATAAATTCTTACATTTTATCAGCTTTTCAAGTTTTGGTATGTTAGTCGGAACAAGAAATTCTCAGAACATCTAGTAGATAGATAGATAGATAGATAGATAGATAGATAGCAACGCAGGGCTACAAAAGACAATTGCTTCCCGGTCGTTGAGATAGTCACGAAGGTCGCATAACGGCCGGTGAGTGACCTCAGTGGTTAGAGTGACGACGGCCAATTGCGATATAATGCCCAGAGATGAAAGACTTCCTTGGCCACACCGTAGGTCTTACAAGAAAACCACATGGTCTCACCAGGTTCAAATAGAAACCACTGTAATTCTACTTTTCCATTCGGCAAATATTACAAGTAAGGTTCACCTTTTTTTATACACACTGTTTATTGTTGCATATATGTTATAATTTCCCATTGTGGGACACGTGTAAATATCTATATATATTTTTGCGTACGTCTTGGTGCTAAAGCCTCTATGAGAACAAAATATGTTTGCAATTCCTTTTCTTATTCAGTTAAGTACGGTGTTATTATATCATTGTCATAATAATAACCATAATAGGGGAATAAGCTTTCCTTTCATAGCTCCCTCCTCGTATATTGGTTACCACTGAACCCCGTGACTATCTCAATGATAGGGAGACAATCGCCTTTTTATCCCTACAGCAACCTCGTTAGATATCTCTTTGACCTTTGGCACGTTGTGGTATAAGGGTTTTGTACACACCTCTCCAGCTTCGATATATCTGAAAATCTTCGCAATTATCAACAGCTTCTATGAAAGTCATTTTTAACGGCCAGTCTTCCGAAGCCAATGATATCAAGGCATGTTCCTCTATCCTACCCTTCTTCAGCTTTATATTAACGATCTAAGAACATTCTCATAAAATTAATAAATATTTTATAGACGATACCAAAGTTTATAGGCGCACCTCCAAAACTATAGATGACCAGATCTTCGCAGCTGACCTCTAATCTGATCAATCCCTAACAGCTTTTAACATTCACAGTAGATACAAAAGAACGCTACTAACCATTCACCATCACCGAGAAAATCCTGAATGTTTGCTTGTCATATTGAATGATTGTGCTTTCAATGAGGTTTCTTGCCATAAACGTCCAGATTTCAAGTGAAAATCCATAAGTAAACATGCTGTAAAAATGGTTGGTACCTTGTACGGTTCTTTAAAGAGTCTGGCCCCTCTTGTCCTGCTATTTACAAGAGTCAGAGCGGATCATGAATGGAGTATTGCTACCATACATGGGCCGAAGCTGCCCAGTCCACACTTACCAGCCTTGAAAGAGTTCGAAATTGTGGCCTTGTGGGTGATAAATTATTTTCTACTTTATTGCGATTTCCACGGAAAATGATCTGACAAGCTACATTCCTTAGTTCCACCAGTTCAGACTATTGCAGCTCGAACCTACCATGCCACACAGAGTCGAATCACACTTATTACTTTTATATTCCATTGCTAAGAAGAAATTTTCAATGAAACAGCTTCTTTCCAAGAACCATTTCTTTGTGGAATGTACCTCCCAAACGATGTTTTTCTGGTCACTAGCCTCTTAACCTCTTCAAGTCTAACCAACAGTTATCTATATGTAACAATTTCATTAAGTAACCTTCTGACTTGAGTGGCTCCTGAGATTTGTACTGAATAAAATTACAGAATACGATGAAATATTCTCGGTCCGACCTACTTTACAAATTATTTTATTTTTGGAAGGACGTTTTGGTTGAACTGATAACTTTTCAGGACACATTTTTGTCGAGAAATAGATAGCTATAGCTTCAGATAGGGGATAGATAGATATAGATATAGATATAGACCGGCTGTAATAGATAGATAGATAGATAGATAGATAGATAGATAGATAGATAGATAGATAGATTATTTATCAAATATTGAATCACAATCAATCCAGCCTATCCCGTTTATCTTCGTAGATCATTCTTTCATTTTCTACCCACACAAGGGGGGAGATTTACAGTTTATATTAAATAGCGAACCCCATGCAATTTATTCCACCTTGGAGAAGAAATAGAAGTAAATTGCTTTCCGATGTGTCACTGCGACCTCGAGAGAGCAATGTTAAAAACATTTGTGCAATGAAACTTGAATAATACCCAAACATCAATTCTTATCATTTACTCGGCACTGAAAAATCCTCAGATAACAACATCGTCATCATGCAACATATATTCTTAATAATAATAATAATAATAATAATAATAATAATAATAATAATAATAATAATAATAAACACAGACAGAACAATCAAAGCTAATTGCCCATACATTGTTATTAGAGACCACAAACAAACAAAAAAATGCCTCCTTGTTGATATGGCAGTCCCTGCAGACTGTCATGTATCTTTAAAGATCTTCAAAAACTATCAAAAAACAAGGACATTGAAATTGAAATCTCAAAACTTTGGTACATGGGAACATCAACAATCCCTGTTGTAGTTGGAGCCGTCTCATTGGTTGGAAAAGATTCCAGTAGACTAATTGAATTGACTCCTGGAAGCCCATGTCTTAAAATAATACAAAATGTTGTTCTCACGCGTACAGCCCATACCTTACGAAGGGCTTTATCTATGTAAAATATGGGTGTTGCTGTTCATTTTTTTTTTTTTAGCCAGAGAAAAATGTCATGATGACATTTCTGACATTGGGTCTCTAGACGAGTCCCTGAAAGAAATGAGTATACACCACAAATCAAAGAAATAATAATAAGAAGGTCAGTTGGGCGAAAAACACCAAACGAGTTTGTATATATTCAAAACTCGACTTCTCAGAAACACAAATTCTGTTACCCTAAAAGAATTTTGAAGTCTCTGATTAGCGAAAACCGATAGTTTTTAATATGGAAGCTATTTCTTTGCATAGTAAAATTGGTATTAATCCAAGCATCTTGGTGAAATGTTCAGATCCTACGGTATTGTGCCGGAACCAGACATCATGAAAGCCGGGTACACCAGAAGGTTTACCTGGGTCTACACCTGCATCTGCATGTTGGAAAGATATATATATATATATATATATATATATATATATATATATATATATATATATGTGTGTGTGTGTGTGTGTGTGTGTGTGTGTGTATGTGTGTGTGTGTGTGTGTAAGTGTAAGTTTCATTAAAAACAGACAATCTTAAGGGTCAATTGATTACACTTTATTTCTTCTGGAAGAGGATTTTTTCTGGTTCCTCAGATCACATTTCCAAGCATCTGATCTGAGGTACCAAGAAAAGATCCATTCAATGGAACCTGAAGGTTGTCTGTTTTTTTTAATTAAACTATTATTCGCTTTGTTGTTACATTGAGTTCTCTGGATTACATCCTCCTTGGCATTATCCATACGGATTACCAAACATTTCATTACCTCAATATCAACAACAATCATAGAGATGATTTTGGTAGTCTCTCAAACACCATATGAAGAAAATGTAAACTCCACGTATTGAACTGAAAGTTGCCGGGGACGCTCTCATACCACAGATTAGCTGGGACTAAGTGATATTGGAGTGAATAAAGGGTAAAAGGAAGAGCCCAACATTAAAGTCAAACAAGTACAATAATTTAAATATGTCGGAAGGGTTCTACCAGAGGACAGAAATCTGAAGGCACGTTGGGATAGCGAAATACGCCTTCCAAAAGATAAGCAAAGTATTAAGAAACTGGAAAATTTCATTATAAACCAGGAACAGATTACAGAACTGTTTAAGTAATAGCGGACTTCATACCTGACAATGAATGCTGAAGAATCTCCTCACAGATGAAGAAGAGACTTGAGGAAACAGAAATATGGTTCCACAGAAGGATGCTGTGAGCAACACAAAGTTTTAGAGAAAATGGAAACAAAACGGACACTTATACCGAACATTTGAAAGAGACACTTGACATTTCTAGAGCATATAATGAGGAAAGGGGGCTTAGAAAATTTGACACTCACAAGGCATATTGTAGTTAAGTGGAAGAGTTGAAAACAGCGCCTGACCTACCTAGCGAGCTTGTGTAAATGGATGGCAAGAATAGGGTTTAAGATAGATAACAAAAAGATTTACTAAGAATTACAAAGGACAGAAAATAGTGGAGAGCCATGATCTATTGAAGAGACATTGCGCATAGTAGAAGAATGAAGATTCAAGTCTCCTGATATTTAATTAGCACCTCCATGTCATTACTCTTAGATCTATATGGTGAATATACAAAACAAAATTCTTGATGATGGCTTAAATTTATCTGGCTATATTCGAAACGTTATTTAGGGGTTGTAGCATTTTAGGATGTAATTCGATTTTTGTTTATCCAGTTGTAAATCTATCTATCCTATTATAGTTAATGTTATTTATATTTAATTTCAGATATATAAAATTGCCACTGGTCGGCAAAATATATAGACAAAAGCAAACAGCGTTATCGTTGTATATTATTAATGAAAACACGAAGCCTGATTTCCCGTTTGTGACATTTTTATTTTTAATTCTGGACTTCGGCAGCCACAGTCGACCAGTGAGCGTGTGGCATTGGCACCTTCTCCAACATAGAGTCTGCATTATCACGCGGAAACAGTCCTCCCGTATCTCGGGGAATGGTAATACTTATAATAGCCGTTTCCCTACAAGGAAATATTTGGCATTCATTGACCGAGCAGCCAGTACTGACCTCGGTTGAATTTTTCTTTTAATTGATTTCTCTCCAAGCACGGCAAAAAAGCCACCAAGGCACAAGCGGTTACTGGATGTGGAAGAATTAGAAACATTAATAATGAGCGGAAACAGGAAAGAGTAATCAGGAGGACAGTAGATAGCGATTGACATTGCATTTAAATTTTTGCAGATTAAAGTTAGCTGGAATGCATTGAGCCGGAAGGGACTTCCACAAGAGAGAAGTGCGCGAAAAGAAACTGTTAGCATAGAATTAGAATAGAATTTAAGACTAGCCATTCCAATCGTAAATTGACGAAATCTCGATACCAGTGTAGGACTGCACTTAAATTCAAAAAGTCTAGGTACCATTATGAATAGCGATATTTATTTCCAATATGTACAGAAAATGTGGCACACGGCCCAAATGGAGAATGGGGAAAAAGATAGTCTTCATCTTTCTTTAAACTTAGCTAGCCACAAACACTGACCCAAACATATCACAATATTTCTAACACATTCTTTCTTACCTTTCTTACTACAGTCACCATAATACCTCATTGTCTCTATGAAAATCCTAACTATTATGGAGAGCTCATCCGAACAATTACCATGAAAGTATTTATAGAAAAGGCACAGCGAGGCAATATTTTGGTAGTGGGAAAGTAACTGAAGCCGAGCGGCCAGATCAGGACCAACAATATTGCTGATTCTTCTTGGGATCTTACCAAGGAGTTCAAAGTAAATAGCAGGGGCAACGGACCATATGGGGCAGTTATATTCTTCATGGACGATTGGCAGATTTACAGATATGTAAGATAAATTCCGGAGTGAAAAATTATCTCGCACGAAACACTGAGCCGACTTTCTTAGCCGTTGACCTAGCAATGGTCTCAATATAGTCTTTCCACTTCACGTCAGCTGAGAACCATCGGCCGAGAAGGAACAATGAGTCACTTTCCTGGAGGTTAGTATCAGCCATAAACGATTTCAGCAAAATAGGTTGGTCAAATCCAGTAGCTAGTATTCGGTCTTAATCTTTTACTTAGGTGCTTATACATTTACCCATCCTATGTTTTTGTTTTGTTTTTTTCACATGTACACATCCTAGGCGCAACTTATCGACTACACATTCTCATAGCGGAGGGTCATAGATGACCTGGGGATCTGCAACCAACCGCGAGGAGGCTATCTTTCGGGGCAACTCACTGATGCACGTGGCGTCTACGATGGCTTGGTAAGACAGTCAGTACAAAGTCTATTTTAACATCCACTGAACTAAGTCCAGTATCTATTGGTGTCATCACAGATCAACGTCTCCTTGAACCAAGGTTTCTCATTGATATTAATTATATTCAAATCATATGATATTTCCTCATGTAAATCGCACAGTGTAATTAATAATAATGCTATTAACTAACTAGAACACGTTGGAACTTGTAAAATATTTTCACAAGGATCACCACACAACGAAAGCCGAAACTGGAATTATTTACATGATACGAACAAGAAAAGTAATCGGATTTAAGAATGGCACAGAAAAATAACTAGTAAAGTAAAAGGTCCTTCTTCTTTTACGTTCCGTGTCTCTTCAGAAAGTAAGCGATCATGGTCCCCCACATTTTCCTCTCTCATGTAGCTCTTAACAAGTTTTGTCTTTTTGCTATTTCTCCCAAACCCTGTTCTACCATACATTTACTCAAGTTAAGGAAGTAAGTTACGCGCTGTTCCCTCTGTCCCTCTTGCCTTCAATATGTCCTGTGAGTCTCATATTTTCCGAGCCGTCTTTCCTCATTATGTAACCTAGAAATTTCATCTGTCTCTTCCTCACGTTAAGTATAATTCCTTTTTGGATTCCATTTTTTTCCAATCGTCGTTGCTCACCTGTTCGGTCCATGGTATCCTCAGCATCTTTCTGTAGAACCACATTTTTGTTAGTTCAAGGCTTTTCTTCATCTTTGAAGATATTATTCAGCATTCATTGCCATATAGAACGACAGATACCACACAACAATTCGCTACTCTTTACTTTGTTTCTGTTGCTTCTAGTCTCTTCTTCATCTGTGAGGAGATTGTACAGCATTCACTGGCATATAGGAGGCAGTTTTTATTCATCATTTTGCTACACACACACACACACACATACATACATACATATATATATATATATATATATAAACAATTATTTAATTTAAATAAAATTAAATGGAGGCTGGATCTGTACATTGTTAATTGATTACCTCTTTTTAACCAATTCACTTCCTTTGCATATCAAAGGATCTGTGTGTGTGTGTGTATGTGTGCTGTATCCCCTCAGGATCATGGCACTCCACAATTTCCTGTCCCTTGCAGCTCTAAATAAATTGTATTTTCATTATTTCTAAACCTTATTTCACCATCCATTTTCTTAAGCTTTCAAGTATGTTATGCATTGTTTTGCTCTGCCCCTCAATCTGTCCTGTGAGTAACAGATTTTCCAAGCCCTCTTTCCTCATTATCTGCCCCCAGAAATTTCAACTGCTTATTCCTATAATTTTCTTTTTTGGTTCTATTTTCTCTAAAACCTCATCATTGATCACATGTTCCGTCTACGGTATCCTCAGCATCTTTCTGTAGAAACACATTTCTGTTGCTTCAGGGCTTTTCTTCATCTTTGAGGAGATTATCCAGCATTCCCTGTCATGTAGGACGACAGATATCACACAACTGTTCGCTACTCTTTTCTTTGTTTCTAATGAGGTTTTTCCTATCTCTTAATACTTTGCTTGGCTTTTGAAATAAGTCAAAAATTTAGATTAGTTAAGAAGAAAATATTTGCTGTAACTGAGATGCCGAATTAAAAGAGAAAGGAATGAATGCGAAATCTAACGAACATGGGACAAAGACATAAAATAAACTAAATTATCTTTACGTAAACGTCAAATATAAGATTGACAAAGAAGGACGTGAAAACTCATTTCTCAGCGGTACACTTTAGCGATTAATTTAGAACTACATTGGTTTGATATGATGGATGAGCTAAATGTTGAGTTAGAGAAACAGTCAACCAATATGGCTTCGAAGGTGAACATAGAGAGGTGGAGTAATTTTATCAATTGTAGGCGCTAAAATTACACATTCCTTCACAATTCCGGAGTCGATCCTTCAAATCTACAAATCAACCATTCGCCCTTGCATGGAGTATTGCTGCCATATATGGTCTGGTGCCCCTTCTGTTTGTCTCAAGGTTCTTGATAAGATCCAGAGACGAATATGCAATATAATTGGCCCTGATCTGGCATCTCGTCTGCAGCCGCTCTCTCACAGACGTGCGTAAATGTAGTTGTACTTAGTTCTGTCACCCGAATGTATAGCAAGAGAAAAAGCCCGAGATGTGAGTAATAAATTGTAGATATAAACATCAACCAGATGTAGATGTTGAAACATTTGGGTAGGGTTTTAACAGAGGATGTAAAATGCGACCCTGAGATCTGACGCATTGGACGAACGAAAGAAGCTATTAAAGGTGCTGAGAAATGGGAAAAACGAAAGAGTGCTGGATTGATATGTGTCGTCTTTCCCCTTATATGACAGTAAATGTTTGATGATCTCCCCACGGATGAGAAAAAACTGGAGACAGCAGAAATGTGAATCTAGAGAAGAAAAGTGAAGGTTCTATGTACAAAGTGATTGATGGAGGAGAAAATCTTAAAGAAAATGGCGACAGAAAGAATGGATCTACAGTAAAAGACAGCTGAAATTCATTGGTCACATAAAGAGGAAAGAGGGCTTGGAAAAATTAACCTTCACGGGGCATATTGAGGACAAGTGAGACAAGCGAAGACAGCAAGCCACGTACCTGATGAGCTTAACGAGAGCGTTCAAGTACATGCGTTTTTGTTTTTTGTTTTTTTTTGGCATATAACTTTCGGATTTGTAAATAAGCATCTATGTTGCACTGTATTTCTTTGCAAAATAAAATCTTATTCTTTCCAACATCAGGTTGAAACACCGAAGTTAAGCAACATCGAGCCTGGTCAGTATCTAGATCGATCACGGCTGGTGAATACAAGGTGTTCTAAGACTGAATTTGCGGACGGTGTTAATGACTCAGAATTGTTAATCAGAGTGCCGAGTTCAATTTCCGTTGTATTCGTTATATTCACTTACACGTAAATATCATTGGGACAGGAATGAATGCACCGCTTCTCCCCCTAGCTATGGGTTAAACAGTAATATTTGTATCAATAAAACCATTATTATCTCCCCCAAAATTCTTACAATCTAAAAATATTTCTTGTCTTTAAATAACCCGCAAAGGGTTGATAATCCGTAAAAAACGAATCACCTGATCAAACCTTTATAGCGGTTGTTCTCAAATGCTGTTACCAGAAACCCTATAGTTCCGCAAAAGGTCAGGGTTCGGTGTAAAACAGTGATAAATAAGATAATGTATTTTTGAGTAATTTTTGTTTACTTTCTTATTCGTAATTTTCTTCTTCACGTACGCCATATTGTGCGAAAAGTTCGGTTATTATATTAAATTATAATAACATTGGTAATGTTTTTTTTTTTTTTGTTTTTTTTGTTAGTGTTTACAGATATTTGAAAGAGTTCGGAGCTTTTTATGCGCTCTTGAGACTGATAAATTATTTTCTACTTTATTACGATTTCCACGGAAAATGTACAGTCGCGCTATATTCCTTAGTTCCACCAATTCACACCCACCATGCCACTCATACAGAGTCGAATAATCCTTATTACCTTCAAATTCGAAGGAGTTTGCATTCAAACAGCTTCTTTCCAAGAACCATTAATTTGTGGAACGTGCCTCCAAAACGATGTTTTCCTGGTCACAAGCATCTTAACCTGTTCAAGTTGTAAATATGCAACCAACAGTTATCTATATGTAACAACTTCATTAAGTAACTCTCTGCCTTCAGTGGCTCCTGGGACTTATACTGTGTGAATACCATTATTCAAATATTGCATCACTTGCATTTCTTTTCTTTTTTTTTTTTCTTTTTTTTTTTTGAATGAAAACCTCAGTTATTGGCAATGTAAAAAGATAAATAAATTTGCTTATAAATGAGCAATATTATTTATCTGTATACATTGCCAATAAATTTTACAAAAAAAAGGGGGGTAACTTTTTCCTTGAACCAGTTATCCGAAAAAATATATTATGTTTACCACGTGAACAACGATAAAAATATAAAGGAAATAGCCATTAATAATAATATATGATCATATTTATGCAGAGGTTTCCTGAGACATGAAAACTATTGCAAGTATGGCACAAGGATAAAAGGTTGAGAAATTTTCCATGATAGTCTAATGAACGGGGACATGGATTTAAGGATAGAATTCCAAATCATTTCAGTAATAAGGTATTTCCTACCAAATGCCTGAACGTTGTCAATTGAAAGCGATTAACAGTAAGTCGGTACCACTTCAGCGTGTGATCTGAGAAAGTAAACTACGTTAATATTTATAAGAAAAAATAAATGACAAAGAAATGAAAAATTAATCTTTACACACACACACACACACACACACACACACACACATATATATATATATATATATATATATATATATATATATATATATATATATATATATATATATAATTATTTATTCAAAAATTATAACAGAAATATGTTATAAAAGCACTACAAAAATAGCCATTTTGTTTCACCACTTCTGGTGTCTTATCAAGTGATGATGTTGAATGTAGATTCTAGAATGATGTAGGGGGTAATAAATATAAAAAAAAAATCTGCCATAAATTTGATATAAAAAAACATATTTATAATAATTTCGATCATCTTTGAATAGTTCCTGAAAGTTTCATTAACATCCGACAATTATTTTTATTTTTGCAACATTTTCCAAATTAATGTCTGACATACAAAAAAAAAACGTGCTAAAAATTGTATATATTATTTTACTAGTTCTGGTGATACAAAGAGTTTTTTTTTTTATTCAATTTAGAATGTTCTAAAAAGAAAGAAAAATTTTGAAAAATAATTAAAAAAACTTTTTCCTTTTAATAATAACATGAATATTTAGACGATAAAATTTTGTTTTTGTCAAGTTTGGCAATTGTAATACTTTAACACGCGTGTTTTGCTTTCGATAAGCTTTCTGAGAGTTTCAGATGGAATTTTATTCCAATACTGTTTAATTCAAGATTTTAAAGTTTCTCTATCTTCAAATTGACGTTTATTTTTGTATACTCTTCTTGGCAAAATTCCCCACAAATTTTCTATTGAGATTAAATCTGGAGACTTAGTGTGCCAATTAAAAACTTCAATATTTTTTGTTTTAAACCCGTCTTTCGTGAGCTTAGAAGTGTGTATGGCTGCATTGTCTTGCTTAAAAATGGCATTATTGATGTCTAGATGATTCATAAACGGGACAAGACTTTTTTCCGACACATTGATATATCGAGCAGAGTTTTGTTTCCCTTCCATCACTACTAAATCAGCCTTTCCAGACGCAGGAACAGATCCTCCTACAAATGGTCTTTTTGAAAACAGTTGCTTCTCCTTTTTTAAATTATGCCATTAACACTGGTAGCTGTTAGGCCCATCTAAATTGAACTTTTTCTCATCAGAAAACACCATGCTTTCCCATTTCTATTTGTCCATGTTACTTTTTTCTTTCCCCAATCTACGCGCATCTTCTTGTGTTTAGCAGTTAAAGCAGGGGCTGTCTTCCTGTTTCGATACACGATTCATGGAGAAGTTGACGAACTCTTCTTGGAGGGATGGGTAAAATCTGAGATTTTTACAAATCTCTTGAGCTTGATTGTCCTTTAGAAGCTTCTCGAAAAAGTCGACGTCTGTCTACATTTTTAATTTTAGATGGACAACCTGGACATTTTCTGGTGCCATACGATTCAGGGTTCTTTAGATAATTTCTCATATCTTTTCAGGACCTCGACAATTCTCTTGCAATGAAACAGATTTTCCTTTCAGTTTATAGACAGAAATTTGTCCTTTTTCATTTTCATTAAGGGGGGAGTTCCTAGGCATTTTTCAGTAACTATATTCAATTATGAAATGTCTAAATAGGACTCACGTGGCTTAAAATCATGATAATGTCTTTTTATAATCTGCCAATGCACTTATTCTTCCTTTGGCCTTTTGAAGTAAACCAGATATGAAAATTTTCAAAATTGTCTTATAATTATTTCCCCTTCGAAAACGAAGTTTTGTTAATAACTTTTGTTAACTTTTGTTGGCGGAAAATTGTTATAAAATCGAATATGTATACTAATACCCATCAGATCTGGGTTCCACATAAAAGTTTTCAGAGGATTTTGTGTTGTAATAAGAAAATTATTAACAATTTCATTGGGTGTCTTATACTTATTTCCACCAGTGTATATATATATATATATATATATATATATATATATATATATAATTATTCATTCGAAAATTATAAGATAAATATGTTATAAAATCACTACAAAAATAGACATTTTGTTTCAACACTTCTGGTGTCTTATCAAGTAATGACGTTGAATGTAGAATAAAAGGTTTTAAAAGGTTCAAATCAGTCAAACACTCCTCGATAGGGGAAACGCTGTTACATAAGCTGGAATGACCAATCAAAATACAAGTATATGAGAATTCAGAAAACTTGACAACGAAATTTGCTTATAATAATTATTTAATGCTTTAATGTTAGGGTTAGACTAAAATGGAATTCATTTTAACTAATTAATATTAAATTAATTAATATTAAATTAATTAATATTAAATTATCCTATAAAATTAAAAATTACCAATTTTAAATTTATATTCTGCAAACAAAATCTACATGAGTTTGAAATGTTTGGATTGGTAGATTTCTCATATTTCAATTGATATCAACTCGAGCATCAAAATCCCTCAAAATCCCTCAAAATCCCTCTATCTGTTACAATTTATTTCCTCCTTGTTCACCAGTTTGGGATTTGGTCTTCTGTCCCGGCTTTGATAACCGGATGAATCTCAAATTTCTCAAGAATCTTATGTGCATCATCCTCTGAAACATATTCTGGTTTGTTGTATGGTTAAATTACAATCTTCTGAAAATGTCGCAATGTTTCACCCTTTCCACCTACTTTTGCTTACTTTTGTACTTGTAACATTCGATTATAGTGTAGGAGTTTATTCTGTTTCTATCCTCGCATTTTATGCTTTACTATGGTTTACTAATCTTGGCTATTATATATTTGTTTCTCTGAGTTGCCATTTACAGTTATATAATTTCTCTTATTAGATGGCCTCTTCGCAACCATATTGCATGTTATTTCACCTTCAATCACTTCACATTGTCTTCCAAAATGTATTTGGATATATTTATCTGTACGTTGCCTCTATTATCGTCATCATACATCCCGTTTCTCTTTCTCTCCTCTTGAAAATGTTTCAAGGAATTATTGTTATTTACTTCCTTCATCGTCTCGTTGTTTGTAAATTTTCGTATTAGCGTTATATTAATCATTTTCCACATTAATGTCATCGTTATTAAAGAATGGAGAATTTGGGAGAAAGGATTTCCCAAATGCGTTTAATTGGGCAATTTTGCAATTTGGTGGTGCAAATTGATTTCAAATAAAGCCTAAAGTCAGTAATTCCATCGAGTAATGGGAGTTCGTCTTTTGATTACAATAAGTGTTCTGCAAAGGAGAAAGACGTTTGGCAGGCGTTAGACGGTTTATGGTGACAAAGATGCGAGTGGATAGAGGGAAGGCATTTGCATGTGGCCCGGTGCTTTCAGCTTTGAAATGAAAGAATTACTTATGCGTTCTGTGATAGATAGATAGATAGATAGATAGATAGATAGATAGATATGAAAAACTGATATATATATATAGAGAGAGACAGACAGACAGAGAGGTAGAGACAGACAGAGAGATAGATAGATAAATAGATAAATAGATAGATAGATAGATAGATAGATATGAAAAACTGATATATATATATATATATATATATATATATATATATAGAGAGAGAGAGAGAGACAGATAGACAGACAAAGAGGTAGAGACAGACAAACAGACAGTCAAAGAGATAGATAGATAGATAGATAGATAGATAGATAGATAGATAGATACATAGATAGATATTAGGTTGGTGCAAAAATAATGACGTAATAATGTCGTTTTTTGACGTATTTTTTAACGTCAAAAACGACATTATTACGTCATTATTTTTGCACCAACCTAATAGATAGATAGATAGATAGATAGATAGATAGATAGATATGAAAAACTGATATATATATATATATATAGAGAGAGAGAGAGAGAGAGACAGACAGACAGACAGACAGACAGAGAGGTAGAGACAGGCAAAGAGATACATAGATAGATAGATAGATAGATAGATAGATAGATAGATAGATAGATAGATAGATATGAAAAACTGATATATATATATATAGAGAGAGAGAGAGACAGATAGACAGACAAAGAGGTAGAGACAGACAGTCAAAGAAATAGATAGATAGATAGATAGATAGATAGATAGATAGATAGATAGATAGATATTAGGTTGGTGCAAAAATAATGACGTAATAATGTCGTTTTTTGACGTCAAAAACGACATTATTACGTCATTATTTTTGCACCAACCTAATAGATAGATAGGTATGAAAAACTGAGATAGATAGATAGATACTAAAAGAGAACCGAACCTTTCATTGAGCCACATCGCGCGGTCTGTCAGTGCATATTATGTACCCAGTTCGAATGAGAAAAATTATCCCCAGTTTCATACTTTGTGTCATTATTTTCCTCTCGTAAGTCCCAGTTCTATTTAGCTCAATTATCGCACACAAAAGTCTCTTATTTCTTTCTTGGCAATGGAATCCTTTCCCTCAGCAATGATGAATTTCTTTTAATAAAGTTTCTCATTTCTATGCCATGTCGGAACGGCCAACGAAGTTGGCAATCACTACACAAGTAGTTAAGGGCGCGAATATCGTACAATGTCCGACCATTGAAAAGCAGACGACAAAGAATGGAGACTCACAACCGGAAGGCTTGATCACTCTATTACATTTTCGGTTGGGAAAGAAATTGAGAAAGAAAGATCGATTACAACAGAAGATATTTAGTTTGTTTAGTTTGCATTTGTTAATATTTTTATCAAGTTTACTTTTATTCTGGTGATGCTTTTGGCAACCATTTTCTGCACTTAAATTTGTCTTGTATCGTTTATGGTGTCTTTGATAGTTATCATCTGCGTGGTTTGGGCACATTTTTTTTTTTAAATCTACGATATTCCAGTGATGGATTGCCTCAAAGAAATCATTTCTTTTCACTTGTAGGATTGATGCACTACGCTCTTCTTCTCTACACACGCATTTCAGTATCTTCAACTTTCGTCAGAATAATAAACTAATAGTCAAAATATTCATTAACTCAGTCAGCATTTTAAGTTTTTCCTTTCTTGGATCTACATTTCTCGATTCATCTTTTTCAACAATTTGTCTTCTTATATTCAGAGTTGTATTAGAATCACGATCTTTAAAATTAATTTGATTTTTTTTTTTTTTTTTTTTTTGTCATTTGACAAAAATTAAGAGGTGATTCCTTCAATAGAAACAAAAATCTTTCGAACTGTTGTCATCTTCATTATTGCCATATTAACGACACTTCAGTCGTTCTACGTTCCGGCCTTCTCCAGGTGATATATGTTGGATTTTCAATTCGAACCCTTTATTTAGTCCATGGGGGTAGATTGTTCTAATTCCACATGCCATGCCTTTTAGGAATATCTTGGTTTCAGTTAATTCTCTTTAGTAACTCATCTCTCGAAATTTTAGTTCCTTCTGCTGTGGCTAATAAAGTCACTTTTTGGATTACTCAATAAACACTGTTATCCACTGGGCCAGGCGTCATTTGGGACATCAGTGGGTGATTTAGAGGCCATATAAACTTAATGTCTCATTTTCAATGTTTTTACCAGTACTCATATTACAATTTATTGTTATTGTTTTTTATCTCGAGTTATTTTATTCATATACCATGTTGTAGCTAATGCTTGGCCAGCTTAAAACATTTTTGTACCCTAGTATATTCGCTGATTACTTAAGTTTTCCTATTTTTCAATGATTTTCTCTCTTATTTCAACTTCATCCCACCGGGGGAGGGTGCGCTGATCTCTCTTTTCATACCATATATGGTCAGGTTATGCCTTATCTTTCTTTTTCCCCTCGTATTAGGGCCTTACGGTTTTCCTGGAGTCTTACCTTAAGGGGACGGCCTGTTTCTCCTCTATATTTCTTGCCACAGCTTCACAGGATGACGTACACGCAGTCTTTAATCTTGTTCCAACTATGCTTAGTCCTACTCGGAAATGATGTCTTCGTGGTGTTGACTCACTCCCGAACGTTGTCTTGATGTTATATGGACCACATATCTTTTGTATCTTTTCCGACAAGCCCTTTATATAAATTAGGCAGACCGAGGTTGTTTTCTGAGTATTATTATCATCTTCTACAATTCTATCCCAGTTTGTTGGGGATTCTCCCATGTACTCAGGGTACTTGTTACGTTGTAGGGTACTGCATATAGTGTAAAAAAGGGATCATCCGCTGCCTACAACATCGAGCAAAAGTCATAAGTCGCAATCTACACCCTTGTGCAAATCATTTGAAACAACCGATTTAGTTGCCTTTCTTTCACTATACGGTCAGTTTTAGACCCACTGGACTGACAGGGTGTAATCGATTTCTATTTTTTCAGATTAGGCCAATTGCAGTGGTGTGCAGTAATATGAATCTATTTTCAGGGTTTATGATGTATTTTGTTTGGCCTTGAAAAATATTCCATCATCCGTGATTGCTCAGATTTTTATCACGCCTAGTTACTATTGTCTCGATTGTCAATTTGTTCTCCTACGACTAATGTCTGCGATGGATGCTACTCCAAGGAAGCATACGAAAATTGCAAACCTTACTAGTGAGCAAATTAAAGTACTATAGACTGACCCAGAAACACTCCTGTTTTAAATCCAGTGGAGAATATGTGGTCAATCTGAAAAGTAACGACTTCGTGGAATGGACATACGCAATACTAACATAGGCACTGGGGTATGTTTCATTGGAAAAATACGAGAAAAAGTAAATAATAACGGAATTATTCGTTTTGCTTTAATTAATTTTCACAAGGTTGTATGAACAAGAAATGGTCAATAGAATAATCGAAAAAGTAAATCACTTTTTCGATTATTCTATTGACCATTTCTATTGACCGCCAAAATTGTAAATGCAATCCCTGGCCACAGCAGAGGGGAACAAAAACCTGGAGAGTTGAGTTACTAAAGGAAATTAACTGAAACCGAGATATTCCAAAAAGGCATGGCACGTGGAATTAGAACAGTCTACACGTGAAATAAATAAAGAGTTTGATTCGAAATTCCGACATATATCACCTGATGAAGACCGGAACGTAGAACGACCGAAGCGTCCTGAATATGGCAATAATGAGGGGGACAACAGCACGAACGATGTAAATAGTGTAACTGGTTACATTAGCTCATCTCAGAAATATAGGCAAATGTTGAAGAAATCCACTGGTGATTTTGTTAAATATGGATGATTTCTTCGAGCAGTCTTTTGTTGGATCATTCGTTGATTGGTCAATTGTTTCAGCAATTGAAGAATTCCTTGGGTCAAAAGAGAAGACATTATTTTATGATGGAATGCCAAATGTAGTTGTTGAAATGCGAGAGAAAGTCAAAGAAAAACGTGTTGTTAACTAACGGTACAAAGAATTCATTTGCATCAGTCTAATAGTCTATCTGGCTGATAAATAGCATAAGACTGTATAGCGCCAAGAAAATAATTTTATGACTGAATACTGTTATATTTATAACAGGTTTTGTCAAATAAATGCAAGAAATTAGGATGAAAGATGGAATTAAGCCAAAAGATATTATAAAGTCTTTGAAAGTCAAATGAAAAATGTTCAATGACTAAATAAAGAGGTGATGAATTGAAATGTAACAAAAGGATGGGGTTTCATTTTTAAAATACCGGAGATTATTACAACATCCTCATATGATGGAAGCCAAGATATAACTAAAATATTCAGATAAAATAATTTTATTACTCTGATAAATACATTGACGAACTAGAGAATGCCCAGCAATATATGACATAACTGATAGCTCCTGTCATATATCAACTTTTCATATCGCGTTCAAAGCTCTACAATAAGTTAAGATTAAACTATTATTGTTAGAATTTTGGGTTTGTGTGATTTTGATTAGTGTGATATCATATGTCATTTAATGCCAAAATCTAAATATCTTGAACACATTTTGATGCCCCCAACTACAGATAAAATAATTATGTATCGTTGGTCCTTTTATATAAAAATCTATTTGTTGTGGCCTGCATATGGGCCAGAAAGAAAGACACGGAAGACGAAGGTAGGTTTAACAAGTATATTGAAGATATATACAAAACAAGAGTGTTAGTAATAAGTAGATAACTGTGTATGTCCAAACGGTAGGTTAGCACTGTCTCTGCTCTGCTCTGCTCAACTGACTCTCGCAGTTAGTATTTATGAGAGGAGGAAGAGTTCATTCTACTGTAGGAGGGTTTGCCACAACACTATTGTTAGTAACTTTACTATAAAAATGTATTTTTATACTTTCATAGCGTTTTGTTTTTGCTTCGGAGGTTCACTATTTTAACATAGATGAGGCCCTAATAGATGTTACCACCTTGGGTCAGGGTGGTCCTGGGTATATCAGCAATTAAGAGGTGGTTGTACACTCCTCAAATCTCTGAATCTTCAGATGAAAGATTTTGCTGCCGGGTGTAGTTCATCGTCATACGCAGAACTCAGACTATTAGGTCAAGGAATTTTCAGAACATTACAACTCGTTGAAATAAAGTATCTGGAAACAAAGGACATCTGCCTAAAATCAAAAGTCAAACTGTTGTGTGCATTGGTTTCCCGCCGTCTTTCTGAGCGCATGCGAATCTTGGAGATTAATGGGGAGAATATAAGCATTGAAAATAAGATACTACAGAACCATCCGCAGTATCACCTAGATAGACGACAAAAAGATGGCATCAAACTGTAACACCGTATCCTCACCCCACAGACCCACGCACTCCACATGGTTCAGTATTACAGCTTAGACACAAGTCTCCGGTTCCCAATGTTAATTATATAAGCCACCCTGCAGACACGTTGTGATTGTTTTGATCCTGGAAAATGGTCATCAGATCGTAGAAATCCGGAAGTTCTCCGTTGAATGTTTCTTGTATGTGAACAATAACCAAACAAATACTTCGAATAATTTCGGTAAAGGAGAGATTTGGCCTTCGTTTTAAACCTTTTCGGTCTGTTCTTAGTGCAACTACTACAACCTTCGATGTTCCCGTTCTCAGTAGCAGTAATACTAGTAGTATTAGTAGTAGCAGGAGTAACAATACTTAGATGTTATCGGCGGTATTCCGCTTCAGCAACACACAGCGGGCGCTTCCTTTTCAATTTATCATTCATATGTTAGCTACATTGTCATGCACTGACTACCATATAACATCCTTAAAACTACGTACATCTCTTCATCGCAGTAGTTTACTACCTGTAGTCTTTTACCAGGAAATTCGTTTTGGGACCTTGTCCGTGCTGGAAACAGGTGGTTTCAAGAATATAAAAAGGTTTCACAGTGTCACCTTGTTCACTAATCCTTCCAGATCATTATTTGAAAGAGTATCTATCTGAAGAGATTAAGCTGTAAGCACGCGTACTAGACTCGTCCTTCCAAAAATTATATTCCTTTCAGTGGGTCACTTAGACCAGTCATTACAATAAGCAAGGGAAACTGTCTGCAAATTAAACAGCCATAAATAATTGAAATGGGTGTCACTCTCTATGCTCATCTCTCTCTCTCTTTATCTATCTATCTATCTATCTCAGCCTATTCATATCTATCTATCACATTTTTATGTACCCAACTATATATCTATCACAGTCTCTCCATATCTATCTATCTATCTATCTATCTATCTATCTCAGCCTATTCATATCTATCTATCTCATTTTTATGTACCCAACTATATATCTATCACAGTCTCTCCATATCTATCTATCTATCTATCTATCTATCTATCTCATCCTATTCATATCTATCTCTTCATATTTATACATCAGTTTTTCATATCTATCTATCTATCTATCTATCTATACATTGGTTTTTCATATCTATCTATCTCTTTGACTGTCTGTCTATCTCTCTCTCTCTATATATATATATCAGTTTTTCATATCTATCTATCTATTTATCTATCTATCTCTTTGTCTGTTTTCTCTGTTTCTATCTGTTTGTCTGTCTTTCTCTCTTTCTCCCTCTCTCTCTCTCTCTCTCTCTCTCTCTCTATATATATATATATATATATATATATATATATATATATATATACATATATGTTTCAGTTTTTCATATCTATCTATCTATCTATTAGGTTGGTGCCTGTCCATGTCTGTAGATCTTAGTTGGTTCATATCGACCAATTTATCTATCTCATTTTTTCTAACAAGATATCTATCATAGTCTCTTCATATCTATCTATCTATCTATCTATCTCTACATATATATATATATATATATATATATATATATATATATATATATATATATATATATATTACACAGACACTCACACATTTTTGCTAAGTTGGTCTTATTTATAATAAAACTCTCTTTAGAAATAGTTGAAATATGAAGATTCGTTTCAGTTCCAGTAAACTTTATAGTTAATAAGGTTGACATGTACCTTGTAACTTAACACGGACTTGATTAATGATTTGTTATAGCATTTATTCGACTTCGTTCAGTAAATATAAAATGTCTGTTATGGCACATGCGACCCACGAGTAGTTCCTTAAATTGGATACAACCTTAAATCGATGTTTTTCTTTAATAATGGTCTTACTGATTCAGTCAGTCATACATAAGTTGTGAGGGTGAAGAACCACAACAGACACCGTTTACATTTAAACTGTTAAATAGATAGAGACGTTCAAGATTAAAATTAAAATTTGAACACTCGGTGTATATTTAACTTGGCAAACTTCATTCAGTTTTCTATCGTTTTTTTTTTTTGTTTTTTTGTTTTGTTTTTTTTTTGTTATAGACTTTTATTTTATTCCTGGGGGTTATATTTGGCGTGAAGAATTCCGTAATTAGTGCTCTTCAATATATTTGAAAACATGCGCAACTTTTGGAACTTTAAAATCTCGTTAGAAACGAAGAAAAAAGTATTTAACTCTTATATAATATCAGTCTCTTCTTATATGATAGTGAAAAGATGGATGATCACATGATGGAGAAGGAACTTGAAGCAAAACAAAACAAGATAGATACTGCGAGAGACCACATTATTATTTTTTTAATTTAAACTTATTTCAGTGGGAAACAATCTTTACCGTTTAAGAAGAGCGATAACAGTCAAATAGGAATTTTACTTTTTATATGTCGGCAATTGTGCTTCTTGCAGTGACAGAAATGCTTGTCTCAGTTCTTTTTTTCCTGATTTTCAATGAAATTTTAGAGTAAAATCATTAGCAATACATTTACATTGTGCATATAAAAGCCCTATTCTATCAGTAATATTTGCATTAATCCATGACCACTGACAATCCTTTCTTCTTGATTTTCAATGCATTTTTATAATAAAATCATTAGCAATGCATTTACATTGTGCATATAAAAGTCTCATTCTATCAGTAATATTAGCATTAATTCATGACCACTGACAATCCCTTTCTTCTTGATTTTCAATGCATTTTTAGAGTAAAATGCATTTACATTATTCATATAATAGGTTATTCTATCAGTAATGTTTGCAGTAATTCCTGACCACCGACAATCCCTTTCTTCTTGATTGTCAATACCTTTTATAGTAAATTCATTAGCAATGTACTTCAATTTGACATATAATAGCCCAATTCTATCAGTAATGATCGTATTCATTCCTGACCACTGACAATCCCTTTCTTCCTGATTTTCAAAGCATTTTCATAGTAAAATCATTAGCAATGCATTTAAATTATCTCTATAATAGTTCAATTCTATCAGTAATGATTGCATTCATTCCTGACCACTGACAATACCTTTCTTTCTAATTTTCGATGCAGGGTAGTCGGATTCTTCATTTGCGAACTTTATATTACTGAATTGACAATACCTTCTTCTTGAATTTACGATATTTTAAGAATATCTGACAAGAGTACTGAAAATTTATCTATCAGAATAAAAAAGTTTTTTATTCATTACTGATATTTTGCTATTTTGGATGATGGTCAGGCAGAAGACTTTACAACATTCAACTCAGATAATTTTAACTCCAAAATCCCCCGTTCGTGCAAACTTATATTAATGTCAAATTAATTCACTTTTAAGTTTCAGCCAGTACTAGAAGGAAAGAGAAAACCTCACGTTGATAACTGGCCGGAGTTATGAATCTATTTGTGAAACGTTTGATATTTAATCGAGAATTAACGCTACAATAAAGAATTCGGCTAATACAATACGCCTTTGTTGTGCAAAAAGAAAGCTAGATTCCATGACAAAGGTTGAGTCCAGAGGCTGAAGACGTACCCATAAACACATATGTTTATTCTAACTTTAAGGACAGAAAGTAAACTGGGATCTCGTCTGCTTCCAGTGATATTCTGACAAAGAGAAATACGTCAATGAAATATTCAGTTCTACAAGCAATCATTTATTCTGAGTTTATTGCATTGGCGCTAAAAACTGGTTTGGCTAGAAAAGGTTTACACAAATCACGTGTTGACTGAAGAGCTTGTGCTCGCAACAAGTTTCTGTCAGGAAGGCTTGATCCAAAGGTTAAAGTTGATGATTTTTTTTTACTTTGCAGATTTTGTATAATTTGAAAGCAGAAAAATACACGCGTAAATCGCTGTTCTATTTTTTTTTTTTTTTTTTGGTTTTTATTTCTTCTTTTTCAAGGTTTCATTCTCGTTATGTCTAACCAAAGAAGACTCGTAGTTGAACTTGAAATCTTCCTCACAGTTAATGTCATTTTTTTATAAAAATGATTTAAAATTTTATTGTATGAAACAGAAAACTACAAAGAAGAAATTCGAATTCTTTCACTGCTGAACGCTTGGAATTTTATTAAAATTCATCTTATTGACCTTGAGTTATTCGCGGTTTCGTTTGAAAATGAAATAGTATTGAAATATTTGACGCCCCCCACCCCGCCATATTTAGACACCATCTCAAGTTGGCATCTCGATAACGTTTCAAGGCTTATTCCTCGAGCGATTCTGATGTATGCGCAGTAATAACATCATCTTAAATTTCCATCGGTTAAATGGGTGAACGAGTGCATATATCCACACGTTTTTATTCACATTTACAAATTGATACATATACGAAAGAAAATCTAAAAAGGAAATTAAAAAAATAACAGCATAATGTAATCATTTTATGGTGATATGCAAATTAGATTTTATATAAGTGTGGGGGGGTTCTACATTCAGTGAGTAGTTATCTTTTCTTTAAGATAATCCGAACAGCCGAACGATTTTGCGCCAGTTTCTCTTCCGCCATATTGGTTAAAAGTAGATGTACATTTTTTGTTTACGGCAGTTATTGTGTTTGTTTATCTATTTTTCGTTATGTAGATTCATTTACGTTGAGTTGTTTTTGTTTGTGGTAACGTGGGAACGCTAACATTTTGACGGAATCCCAACATCTCGAGCCGACAGCCATTGCGGCAAGCCTCTCGGCGTGGGAAGCAGATAGGTCAAAGATAAATAAAAAAAATTATATCGGACTAAAAGAACATTTACGAGAAGTTTGTTTCTGGCAACGAACTGCTACTAGTGCCCTTATTTTTGGTTTGGTTTGGTTTGGTTTGGTTTACAGCATATCAACCTCAATGGGTAATTTAATGCCGACAACTTTTTTTCCAGTAATATTTTTGTTTTGTCAAAAATCTATTTCTGTTAATATTTTTTTCCTCAAATAGTTAACCTAGAAACTGAGGTAAAAGACATTATAAAAGTGTAAAAATAGGTTTTAATACCAGAAATACTTTGTAAAAATGTAAAAGCAGAAATACATTTTTGAAGAACAAAAAAAAAAAAGTGTTACCAGCAATATATTTTTGAAGAAAACTATTACCAGCTATACTTTTTTGAAAAAATATTACCAGCTATACATTATACATTATACCTGGTAATATTATTTTTTCCAAAAACGTATAGCTGGTTTCGATTCTCGGTAGTGGATGTGCACTGATTATGAGTCCCAAATATGGGACGAAACGGCCGTCCAGTGCTTTTTGCCTTCTGTTGAGATTTCCTTCAGACTCAATGAATTACTTAAATATAATTATCAAATCCTCCTAATAATTTCTATCATATATATATATATGATAGAAATTATATATATATATATAAACAACGTATTATTGGTGGCTGTCCGTATGAATAGAGCAACCAACAAATTAGCCAGGTATGAATCACACCAGGAATATATAAGGATATGCCTGAGGTACCAACTAATACCGACCAATTTCAGGATTGATTTGGAACCCTCATTAGGTAACCATAATGATGTGTTTCTATCATCATGGTACCGTAAATTACAAGACTTCTCCAGGGAACTCATGCAGGATACCATACATTTCTTCCAGGAAAGCATAACGGCAACAACACCAGAAATCAACCCGCTCGATGAGCAAATAAAGAAACTCACAGACACGGAGGAATATACTGATATAAAGAATGTTATAAAAGCTCACACAGACCAAACAGTGAGGGAACTACGAAAAACAAAGAAAACTTAAATGGAATATTTTCTACAACCAGAAGCAAAGAGAAATCAAACCTCACACAGAAAAAGATGAACGACCATCCCACACTACAACTACACCGACCACAGCAGAACAAATGCAAACACAAAGCAAACTAAATACATACACCAACAGACAATCACCAGCACCACTACCAACAATAACGACACCGTCACCATCAATGATAGCTAGAACCTCAAAACGAACACATACACTTAAAACAAACCACGAACTCATGCGGACATCCTTAAGGTACCATAAGAAATACACAAACCAAAATACAGCATCCCTCATACAGAACGCATAACGCCACTAAATATCCGGGACCACCCAGATTAGCCCCTAGTAGAAGATTAACAGCAAACACACTCACCCTTTAAAAAATGGGGCACGCCCCCAAACAGGACACTTGGAAGGGTGTATAGTATCCCTAATAGAGGACATGATACAAGTTTTCAAGCTTTTACGAAAGAACTTCGTCATGCTTGCAAATACAAACATGACCCATACGGACGAGTTATAAATCTAAGTAACAGTAAGTTTTCGCTCAACACATTCAGATTATTAAATAAAAGACTAAGTTTTTACTCTTGTCCTCGAAAGTTTGATAACGACACCTTGACAAAGAACCTGAAATCCTTCTTTAGGAGAATACATTTAAAAGCCCGCTATGGAGACATTAACTACAGACCTTGCATACTCGAAACATTAAAAGAGAAGGACTCTACATTCACCCCAGAAAACACGTACAGCACTATACAAACATTTGAAATGGCAGTAACAAATGGCATAACGAAACAACAGTACGTAAGCTGCCACATAACTGAAGGGAAATAGGCGGCCCTTAACACGCTGACACATACAGATGACTTCATCCTTACACAGGCTGATAAAGGTGGTGCCACATTGATCTGGGGAATCAAAGATTACCTAAAGGAGGCCAACAATGAGCTAGTCGACAAAAATACCTACAGAAGCTACCCACAGACTCTCTCCCTGAATACCAAAAAAATTAACAAGCCCGCTAAACATGATGCTTCAAAATAAACTAATTAGGTGTTGTTTATAGCTACGTGTTTTGCATTGAGGACTCAGAATATGTTCTAACAGACTAAAAATCTCGAGAATCAATACAAAACACGTGGCTATAAACGACACACCTAATCAAGGAACAAATAAATAAAGCTATTTCCATACCTAAAGAAGGCACCATAATGTATAAAATTAAAAATATATCCAGACGCATTCTTTTAGTAACCACTTTCAACGCCATTCTTCCTCCACTAACCCATTATCCTATCAAAAGTCGCTGGGAAATACTACATTTCAAACCAAAGCTAAAAATTTTGTTTGAGGAACTCGGCCTCCTAAGAACCTTAAGGAAATTATAGGGTATAACCACATTTCAGAGGATAAGGTATACCGTAATAAACTAAGAATAAAAATAAGATTTTCCCAACCATGTAAAAACAAAAGGAGCCTATGTTTTAACCACATTAGATATACCAATTCGTTCACTAAATCTACTTTCAAAATCTACCACAACTCTAACTGTAGAAGTTATAACATAATTTACTTATTAGAATGCACACTATGCCAGAAACAATATGTGGGAAAATCTGAATGGCCCTTTCACTATAAAATTAATAATTATCGGAATCTAATTAAGTTGGCTCCCCACGAATGATTATTACCTGTAGAACAACATTTCCACCTAGAAAAACATGATTTTAAAAGCGACGCCAAATTCACTACAATTGAAAAAATAGAAATAGACACAAAAGTTAACCTTAGAAGGAATCTTAGGGAGACATGCATACAAATGGATTTTGCGCCTGAAAACACTTTGTCCGGATGGACTTAACCACAAGTTTAACAAAACAGATAGAATTAATATATAACCCGATAAATCAAGCCCTACCCACGTTTCTCACCGACACAAGACAGAGGTATTGTGGTCTCACATACAAAAACTCATACTAATATATACACATACGCACATCACTCCAAAAGAACTAAAAGATAACATACACTTAACACACACATCCGCCTCCCAACAACCAATAAAGTTATCAAAATGTCCAAAAGTGAATTCTGCAACTCACGACTCTCCCCAGACTCTTTTTTAAAAACAACTTGAAAGAGAACTTTTGGCCAATACAAGGACTTACCAAAATTAACGATAAAAGAACAAATGAAAACTACAGATAAAGTTCACTTTCTTCAGAAATCGTCATTTACTCCATAGTTCACTGGTCCTAGCAAGCAGGGATTTTTTCTCCAGATGATGGGCATGCTGTCAAAAATTAGTCGAAGCACCTAACTGAAATAATAAAATAAAATACATTAATATACAACCCGGTGTGTCTGAAATTTTTAATTTTTTGATATTTATTATTGTTCAAAACATATATATATATATATATATATATATATATATATATATATGAAGAAATATAGTTTTATGGTGTGCTATATTTATGGGATAAAGTGCTCAATATCAGAGATAGAGTGTATGTAAATATAAATATAAAAGTGAACATTGAAGTCAATACTCAGTGTTGACTTCAATGTTCACTTTGATATATATATATATATATATATATATATATATATATATATATATATATATATGATCAAAACCAAAAATACTTCAAATATACAAATCAACCTTTCGCCCTTGCATGGAGTATTGCTGCCATATATGGTCAGGTGCACCTTCTGCTTACCTCGGGGTTCTTGATAAGATCCAGAGACGGATATGTAATATAATTGGCCCTGATCTAGCATCTCGTCTGTACTCACTCTCTCACAGACGTGCCGTCGCCTCTCTCTGTCTTTTTTACAAATACTTTCATGGTAATTGCTCCGATGAGCTGCTTTCACTGGTTCATAGACTTCATGAATTCAAGCGCCCTACGAGGCTGGCATCCCGCTCTCACCCTTTCACTGTAGAAACTTTTAAATGTAGCCGTCTCTTCTACTCCAATAGCTTCATACCTTGCACCTCTCGCCTGTGGAACACCCTTCCCTATTACTGTTTCCCTGAGAGCTATAATCTCCAACTATTCAAATGTAATGTCAATCAACATCTCCAGTTACCTTGATCTACCCACTATCCCTCTCCTCTTCCTTTCTTCTATCACTCCTATCTGCTCTCGCTCCAAATCTTCTGCAACCCCCTACATCCTAGTGGCTTCATGCCTTGCTTATATATATATAAAACGTCTCAATTGCTCCTTACAATATAGTGGGAAACTTGCAAAAAATGTTTAAAAATCTATGAACACAAAATTGGTCTTATACACAACAATGTATCAAGTGCCTTAGTCACACATACAAATAAATTCAACCACAACTTTGATCTAAATAATGCCTCACTTATTAAAATAGAAAGTAATTTATTTAGACGGAATTTTTCTTGAGATTGTCGCTACTGAATCTTACCAAAATATAAATCTTTGTCTAAAAGAAATACTCCTTTCCCAAGTCAACATACATGACCATAAGAATATTTAAAAAATATTTTTAAAAAACTATTAAAGAAAATATATTCTATTATTTAAAATATATACTACATGAATTTCTCAAACTTAAATAATATGAATAATAATTATATTATCAAAAAAACATCAACAACAATAAAAACATTTTAAAAAAAAAACATCTCGTTTATTAGACATTAAATTATATCACTTAGCATCTTCCATAATTTACCTTTACTTTTAAGTTCACTTGATGTATATTTAGGAGAATTCTTTCATTTAAACATTCTGAAAAACTAACGCTACTATTACTTCTGTAAACAAATATTTGTTGCAAAATAAAAGACTAATATTTGCCTTGATGAAGTCCATCAGAGGACGAAAGGCGTTGGTTAAGGAAAGTTTCCCTTTTCTCCACCAATCTACTCAGCAGAAGGACAATCCAATGTTGGCATCTAATTCATAGTTTCCGAGCAATGTTGGTTGTCATAGTGTGTACGTCTCTTCGATCGGCTTTTGAGTCGGTAGTGAATTTGAATTTTTGTTTGTCGTAGTGATTGATTAGTTACAACAGCTTATTTGACTGACTGACTCACTGACGTGTTTTCATTTTCAAGATCGGACAAATAACCCCCGCTGAAGCATCAACTAGAAGACTGCACGCAGAGCACCCCACAATAATGAAGATTCATTACGGATGCTGCAATAAAGTGAGATACATTTTTAGAGCAATTAATTGGAGGTCATCCCCTCCCCCTAAATTGACAAAATCTATGAAAGCAAATGAAAGAATTTTGAAGATTGTTTCTTCTTTTTCACGTCGACCTCCAACTGAATATTTGAGGGGAATTGAACTGATTTTTTTCAGTTTTTAAATTAAAAATAAAGTCATGTATTAAAATATGATCCTTAATAAATTACTTCTTTTTGTTTTTAAAATTTAGAACAAAAAAATTCATCGTTTGCGTTTCGTTCAGTTGTCATCGCGCTAAGTAGACTGGTGGTGAATTGTCCTAGAGTTGAATTGACCGGTGCTGAGTCGACGCTGTTGAGACGGTAGCGTTGATTGACAGTAATGAGTTTCCCTGCACCCATATATATATATATATATTTCTTTTCTTACGTATATAACGTACTCTATTCTTTTAAAAAGTGTTTTCAATTCACATGAGAAATCCAAATCTTTGCTTTATTTTTACATTTACAATGATGTTTAATCTTTAACGAATTTTGAAAATGGGTGACAGTTTTTAATATCGTTCCCATATTAGAAAGTACAAATTATATAATTTATAAATATCAATATTTTTATTAAATAAAAGAAATTACATATCTTCGAATTGCCGACAGGCTTACAAATTGCTTTTAATATGAGAAAATAAGAATATATCTTTATGGAAACTTTAACAGTTTTTGTTTGTTTTTTTCAATTTGCATCTACCTGAGTTGTTTTCTTTTTTATAACTTCTATGACATTGAGAAACACTAAATACATTTAGTGATTGGAGCTACCATAAAGAAATAAACTTAAAACGTTACAACGAGTTTTTGAAAAAAACGCCCTACACAGAGGAAATTAAGATAGAAAACATTTTTTCGAGATTAATCTTATACGTGTATAAGACGTTTTGAAATCGAATGTCCACAACTATGTCCGTTTGCTAGGTATGGTTACCCGAATTGAATCCATCACCTACAATGGGGATAAGTCAAATGTCTTCTGTTACCAGCCATAAATTTTCGTTAACAAGTATTTTTGCATCTTAAGAAAAGTTTATTTTCTAACTTTTGCAGATACAACACGCCGAGAACTTTGGGGGGAAAAATTACAATTAAAACGTTTCCTTTTTTTTTTCGCTATACAAACTTTAATTTAAATAAAGAAGACATTTTATCTAGTCCGCTTTTATCCCTTTAAGATAACGTCTACCATATTCAGGGTGAAGTAACTTTTGCGTCACACAAGGGCAATATGACTATCACGATTAGGAAAACCTGTCACCTATTTGTTCGGATACAAAATTAATGATCAAGACAAGGCTTTGGCTCTTTAGATATACTACAACACTTGTACAAGAAATCTTCACAATTTGTTGAGCAAGAAAAGGAAACATATGCCATGTGTCGGGTCAATGTCTTTGAAAGAACTAGCAGATCATCTTAGTTGTACATGATTCCTCCAGTTCGGAAATGTTTGTCAAAGAAGAAAAAACATACTTTACAGTATCCAATTATTCCTTCAATTTCGTGTTGCACCAAAATGATTCCTACTCCACGTTAGGGTTTATTTCATAGACATGGCCAACCTTCCGACTTGGAAATGTTGATCATATCTATGAGACAACTCTAATGATTTTATTATGATATCTGGTCGCTTGACTTTTACAATGTAAATAGTATGTATAGAGAAGTTTCAGAGCCACTCTAATTTTTTTATCTTCTACAATATTGCCATACCTTCCAATGCAAGTATTTGCCTGCCTAAATATTAGATGGTCAATAGAGCACCCAGAGATTAGATGATCATTGGAGCACCCAGATATTAGATGACAATAGAGAACCCAGATATTAGATGGTCAATAGAGAACACAGATATTAGATGGTCAATAGAGAATCCAGATATTAGATGGTCAATAGAGAACCCAGATATTAGATGGTCAATAAAGCACCCAGATATTTGATTGTCAATAGAGAACACTGATATTAGACGGCCGATAGAGCACCCAGATATTAGATGGCCAATAGAGAAACCAGATATTAGATGCTCCAAACTGACATCTTGGATTTTTCCTGTTTACTAAAATATGTGTCTGTCAAGATATTGCTGTGAGCTTTTAATCTTGAATGAATCAACCCAGAGTGCGCAAATATTGAGATCTTCGTCAAATCCAAGGTACCATACTCGTAATAGTTAGTCTTCTTATGCTGTTCTTCACAAGATCCAAGATCCAAGAACCACTCGAAGTGTTGACGATTATTGAATGTGGTTGTTGTAAGGGCGTAAAAAGAGCAAGTATGAAACATATAGGCATCTGTAGGACAGATAACTGCTGAGACTCGATCTGAAGAGTTTAATAGTTCCGGGAAGAAACTGTTTAAGTGGAACTTCCTCTTCACCAATGGAATACAAAGGGAAGGAGAATGAGTTAATGAGGTGAGGGGCTTTGAATTGGTGAAACGAAGGAATGGAGCATGTCTGAACGATTTCATGGAAATAGCAGAACAGCGAAAGGCTTGCAACTTTTCGTCTATAGGAAACGAGTTGTAGGTTGGAAAATAATTCATCACCTACAAGGCTGCTTAAATGTTTTTGAAATCTATCAAGGCTATATAGATTGACAATTGGGTAACTCCTGCCTAGGTATGGCAGCAATACTCCATTTTTGGTGTGATCTTGAAAAGATAAAGCATAACCGGAGGAGTCAGGTACTTTCTAGCGTGGTACAAGGAACCGACCCTTCTTTTAGCATCTTTCGTACATAAAAGTTACACTTGAGGTCTAGACTAACCTTGAGTCCCGAGAGACGTTCAAGGCAGGTAGCCTTATTGAAAGTGCAACTATTCATCAGGACTGAAGAATATTTAGGGTCTGCTCAAAGATGATTATTTTAAGTATCAAGCCAGTCTTTTGCGCACTGAGCTGTAAGAACTTGGTCAGACAAGAAATCAGGATAGATCAGTCTAGAATTTAGGAAATGCACCCATAAACTGAGGTATCGTCCGCATATACATTTACAAATCAACTGAGAATTTTCTCGGGTTGATCGTTAAAATAAAACAGCTAAAGGGTAATACCGTGGAGTGAACCTTAGGGTAAGGCTTGCATTTATCTCAAGGTTTTTAGAACATTGGCCATTAACGAGGACCGTCGTGGACCTATCCTCCTAGGGAGGATTTGATAATTGAGAAATACTTCCAGAGATGCTCTAGCTGGATAGCAACACTCCCTGCCACACATTGTCAAAGGACATTGAGGCGATGAATTTATTACAAATCCATTTTAATATAATGTCAACGTCGGATGTTTCGGTCTAATAGACCATCTTCAGGACATATTCATAAAACATAATTAACATTAGGCCATATTCAATTCAACATGAAAAAGACGATGGACATAAGAGCAAGACCAATCCAAACAGATAACTGAAATTTTAACATTAATACAGCATAATTGCATATTAAGATTCTTGTTTGTTTTTTCTGTATATTTTTCTTCATACTGTCGGATCTATATCAATATATTTGCTTACATATATATATATATATATATATATATATATATATATATATATATATATATATATTATAGAGAATTTTTTTTTAAACTGTAAGAGCGGTGACAGGATACGTTAAAACATATATACACACACACACAAATATATATATATACATAAGTGATTATAGAAGTCAGCACTTAGAGGCAATAGTCTGTTTCATGCTAGACGCAATCGTCAGGCCACGATTGTGTCTAGCATGAAACAGACAGATGCGAAATGTTGCCTTCTGCATTCACTTTTATATTTACACATGTTTTATCTCTGATAGTGAGCACTTTATCCCATAAATATAGCACATCTTAAGACTATATTTCTTCATATGTATATATATATATATATATATATATATATTAGAGAGAATTTTTGCGTCCACGTTCTTACAATATCTCACTTTCCTTCTATATAGACAATGTGGGATACTTAAAAAAATAAAAGTCATATAAACAATGACAGAAGAATAGAGAAACCAAATAAAATTGGCCAGATTATAAACAGAAACATAACTAAAAAAAAATTAAAATTTCAACATTGCAAGTGTTTCAGCAATTCGTATCTGCATAAAATTATAAACAATGCATACATAATTACATCAACAAAAGCATTACTTTATTACTTTTGTCTGATGAAGTCCGACATACCGAAACACGTCACCCAATTTTCGTACACTTTGTTATTAATTTACCTGATATACATATATATATATATATATATATATATATATATATATATATATATATATATATATATATACATACGTGTGTGTGTGTAAAAGAGACTGTTGTGGTCAAAACCGACTGACGTATGCAATCTTCAGGTCATGTGTGTTGTGGGGTACCTCATTTATATCATTACCATCCCAGACCACCATAGAATGCTAAATAAGAATAACATTTCTACGTTCAAAATATTAATTTTGGACTCAATATAAAAGTAAAACAATAAATAAATATTATACACTGTTACATTAGAACATGTAAATATCAACTACTAAATTGTATATTTTGTTTCATCTTTAAAGTCAAAAGTGTTTTCAGGTAGCTAACAATGATGGAACTAAAAGATTTTATTCAAAATTGCAATTAATGAAACACTACTTCATTCTCTGTTTTTCCATAAAATGTAAAAAGGATATATATATATATATATATATATATATATATATATATATATATATATATATATATATATATATATATTAAATTTAAGCTCTCTTTTATACATTATTGAATATGACAAGGAAAATTCTATCATTTTCTTTATTAAGTCTCTTATAGTTTTCTTATTGCATGGACTAAAGAGTATAAAAACTGCCTGTAATGATTATTGTCCCGAGCGCTTTCGGACAAATCATTAGCCATTTTCAGAGGGTTGTTTTTGTTAATAATTTCCCCTATGTCTATGTTCGAAGTTGTATTCACTGGAAGTAGATGTGGTTATGATTCCATGTTGAGGTACCTCTGAAAAGTCAACCAACACATTACTACCGTGGTCAAATAGTGTAAGGGTGAGGCTTAAATTGTTTTATATAAAGAGGCTCTGTTATCTAAACACAATAATTAGTCTTGAAAATGGCAAATTACTTCGCCGAAAGTCGTTAAGACAATGATAATTACGGACATTCTCACCACTCTCGTGTCCCCGCCATTTTCTTTGGCTGATACATTCAATGGAATGCATATATATATATATATATATATATATATATATATATATATATATATATATATGTTTCGACCTATGGGGATCTGACAACTTAATTGATTCAGTTATGAAATTTTGTGCGATAATCTTAACTGGCACTTAAGATCCGCTAATGATTTACAAAGGAAGCCGCATATGGAGCAAGAGTAAGAATCGTGGGATGAGATCAATGTTAGATTGGCTGACCTTTTAGATCTTGCTCTCGCTTTGTGAAAACGAATCAGACAAGCTGATTGAATATATATATATACAGATATATATATATATATATATATATATATATATATATATATATATATATATACCGGGTGTAACAGCCAAATTGTTTATCCCACAAAATGTTTAATATTTGAAAAACCACTAAACTGATTAAGTTTCTTTTTGCCAGGTTTTCAGATAAGACGTTTGGCCATCTTCCTACTTTAAAATAGATTTGTGTCAACCCCACTATGTATTCCCAAGTGAGCAATGATGAGAGGAAAAAGATAATTCAGGCTTTCAGTGATGATACCAGCATTCATACTCTGGCTGTCATCTTCAAAATCCATTCGAGGACCATTAAAAGAGCAGTGAATAAGTTTAAAAAAGAGGGAGCATTAGAGAGGAAAACTGGATGAGGAGGTCACAACAGCAAGAGGGATCATCATTTCAACTTAGAGCTCAATTAGAAAAGATCCAACTCAGCCTATGAGGAGTTTAAGCTATGACAGTCCAAAGAAAAATGACTCGAAATTAAATCGTACGTGAAATGTGTGAGGCACAAAGGGTTATATAGGGCGAAGATCATCTTGAATAAGTTGGAAAATTATCCTAGAATAATACAGATATATATATATATATATATATATATATATATATATATATATATATATATATATATATAATTACTTTTTTAAAAATATGATTCCTTCGCTACATATGATTTTCCATGTTTCAAAAACGTGAGCCGAAAACCTTAATATAATTATTAAAATTAAATTGAGTTAAAGTATCATCCTCAAACGAAAATTTAGGAATAACCAATCTTAAAATTTACGCATCTTTATCAGCATGTTCATTCGCAAAATTAATTACTATGAAAACGACTGGGGTGAACATTTTAGTAAGGGTCTAAGAGATAATTTTTATCCACATATCAGTCACCTTCGGAAAGAGGTCAAGCTGAGATAGGGTCCAGACATCCATTTCAAAGCAAATGATGGCATTTATGTGCGTACATCGTCTGGTAAGTCTCTGCGAAATATTACTTTTGGCACCATAATATGTCGTTAAGAGAATTTTGTTTTATTTTACTTATTTATTTATCCTTTTATTTATTTATTTATTTTTTCCTAGAGGTCTGTTTCGTACTTAAACGCGTCGCACTGAACTACAATTTGTTTTTTGTTTTGTTTTTTGTCGGCTTCATAAAGGGTTTTTCTATCTTATGATTGGGCTAAGCTTTTAAACCTTTTATTAGACTATGAAATTTTTTTATATATTTAATGCTAACTATTTAATGCAAAAAATTTTTTGATGTCGGCAGAAAACTGTTAACTCATGTCTACGGTTTAATAAATTTTCTTTATGTGTAGTTTTTCATGTGGGCATAAAGGGCATGGGTCATCCCAGGTTTTACAAGTTCTTGTTCTATTTATTATTTTCCATTTTACTTTTAGTGTTTTATTCATTTCTTTTAAATGCCCAAAATATTGAGATAGAGATGTCCGATTTCTTTTTCTGATATTATTGAAGGAGATTTTGTGTTGTCTCCATCTAGTTTTAAATTCATTCTTCCTTAAACCAATGTATATCCTGTCAGTGTATGGATGAGATAGTGCATTGGTATACAACAGATTTTGTGCGGCATTTATTTTCCAACGGTCAGTCTTCAGGCTTTCTACAATCACATAATTTTTCATTATTTTTGTCTAATTTTAATTTAGTATTTTTATTAATACTGTTTTTGCATGCGTGTTTTTCCAGGATTTTATTATTATGTTTTTGTCTTTATTCTTTCTAGATTTTCAGTGCAACTGTAACGTAATTTTTCAGGCCTGTGTTATAAAAATTAACGTGTTGTTGGGATATGTCCTTATTAGCGGAGTTCATGCTGATTCTTTTCCCTATTGATGTGGGTATATGCTTAATTATAGATGGAGGATGGTTTGACATAGGGTGTACATACAAGGGATTAGTGTTAGTAATATTTGTATCTATGAAAGTAAATGTATAAACATAAAAATGTCTTTATACATATATACACACATATATATATATATATATATATATATATATATATATATGTGTATATATACATACATATATATATATATATATATACATATACATATATATATATATATATATATATATATATATATATATACATATACATATATATATATATATATATATATATATATATATATATATATATATATATATATATATAATGTATTAGTCTTGACAAAAAACAACCTTCGAAAGAGGCTTGATCTGGAAGAATTTTTCATATATAAAAACTTCCAATACATTGACAGTTATGCACCTAGATTCCCGGGAAGGTGTTCGATGGAATGATTGTGATGGCTTCGAGTATCGGAAAAAGCAGTGAAATCGATTACATTTCGGAGAAAATATTAATTCATCGCGTTCGAACACATCTGACTTCAAGCATCGAAATTAAATGAAGCAAACCTTCTTTGAACGGAGACGGCGGGGGGGGGAATCTTTTTTTACAAGTGAAAAGATGTAAAAAGAGCGATTTTTTTATGTCTACTCAAGTCACGTCTTCCTGAGATACTAAATAACTCTCCCCCCCTCTCTCTCTCTCTCTCTATCTATCTATCTATCTATCTATATATATATATATATATATATATATATATATATATATATAAACGCACCTGGTGTAACAGCAAAATTGTCCCAATCGCGTAACACCAAAATTGTCCAATTGTTAGATTAAGCTTTGAACCGTTGTATCTTAGAAATGATTAAATATATCTTACTGGAATATTTCGAAATTATTATAATGCTATAGGAATATATTTGAAGCAATAAGAATGTATAATTACTCTCCAAGTTTAAGAGAAGAATCATGATGAAATCGATCATAAACGAAAATTACATGTTCATCATTAATTAATCATTGGTAAGGATTGGAAGCTCTTGAAGTATTGAAATAAAGTTCAAATACATGTGTGTGTGTGTGTGTGTGTGTGTGTGTGTGTGTGTGTGTGTGTGTGTGTGTGTGTGTGTGTGCAGATATGTCGAAAAATACGAAAGAACACGTTAGGTAAATAATCCGGAGTTCTATAGTATTTTTGTTTTTATTTTTAAAATACAGTGCTCTATACAGAAGTAGAGCTTAAATTCTAATAATTATTTTTTTTAAAAAAAATGATTCCTTCGCTACATAAGATCTCTCATGTTTCAAAAACAAGAGCCAAAAACCTCAATATAATTATTAAAATTAAATTGACTTAAAGTATCAGGCCCTGTTTCATCCTCAAGCGAAAATTTAGGAATAACCAATCTTGAAATTTACGCATCTTTATAAGCATGTTCATTCGCAAAATCAATTACTATCGAAACGGCTGGGGTGACCATTTTGGTAAGGCGTCTAAGAGATAATTTTTATCTACATATCAGTCACCTTCGGAAAGAGGTCAAGCCCAGGTAGGGTGGGAGCATCCATTTCAAAGCGAATGATGGCATTCATGTGCGCACATCGTCTGGTCAGTCACAGCGAAAGATTACTTTTGGCACCATAATATGTCGTTAAGAGAATTTTGTTTTATTTTATATATTTATTTATTAATTCTTTTTATTTATTAAGTTTCGTACTTAAACGCATTGCACTGAACTACAATTTGATTTTTTGACGACTTCATATAGGGTTTTTTCTATCTTGTAATTTGATTAAGATACAAATATTTAAGTAAATGCTCTGTTTATAATAAACAGTATTAACAACATTTACCGGCCTGAAAAATATGCGTCCTCCGAGAGGAATCGAACCTGTATCCTATACGGAAACGTCATATAGCCTGACGTGACTTAACCGATTAGGCCACAGGAAAGGGTTTCGGTTAGCAAGGTCGATTTTACTGTTTTTAAACTACAATTTTCCATGATTTTCTCACATACATTCATATCTGCTCGATGTGTATCCAAATGTAAACAAATGACGTCAGATATTATGAACTGAGCGAAGTCCAACAATTATTTTAAGACATTTTTATGTTTATGCATACTTTTTTATATAGATTTACTTATATAAATATATGTTTATATATATTTATTAATAATGTGTGACGTCATTTGTTTACATTTGGATACGCATCGAGCAGAGATGATTTTACGTGAGAAAATCATGGAAAATTGTAGCTTAAAAACAGTAAAATCGATCTATGAAAATTTCTCGAACTTTCAGGCCGGTAGTTGTTATTAATGCAGTTTATTATAAAACAGATCATTTACTTAAATATTTGGATCTATAAAAAGAACGTATAAACATAAAAAAATGTCTTTAAAAAAATAATTATCGGACTTTGTCTATTTCATAATATATATATATATATATATATATATATATATATATATTGTGGATTCCGTGAATGGAATCCTGCACAAATAAATAAACAACGCCAGTAATTGAGATAGAAAAATAAGTGTATTAAACGTAAGAATACAGACTTGAAGTGAGGATTAATAGTCCAGGAATTCGGGTTAGTAGAAAGTATATGTACAAGTCTCTGTAAGTAAAGCCGTAATCATCTCTCTCTCTCTCTCTCTGGACTCTTGTATAACTCTCTGAGAACACCCTGTGCGCGTCTCCGTATCTCTCAACGTATCTCTACGTATATCCACGTATCTCAACGTATCTCAATGTTTAACAGTCCTCCCACCAGGAATGTATGTGGCACAAGGCCGAGTTTAACGTGGGTTTCTCCGAGCCCGTAGGCTCGGCCAAAAAATATATACCCTTTGAACCCGCCTAGACAGGTTCAGAACCTGTCTACCTCTCCCGACGAAACTTTGCCCCTCGCCAAAGCTTCGTCCAGGTTCCTCTCTGCCAAAGCAGAGAGTTCGACATCTCAACGTATATCAACAGCAGGTATTCTCTCTGTCAGTGCAAGTATACTTTGGATGAAACTATCTTATGTAAAAAGGGGAGAGCCCCACAACAATATATATATATATATATATATATATGAACATATATTGTTAAATATAACAGACAATGAATATCTATTATGCACTCCGTATATTTGCTTTACTTTCGGGGGAAAATTGTCCAACATTTGGATATATATTTTTATTAATCTGTTCTTTGATCTAAACTTTCGGCTTACATCACGGACATTTAAACATTATGCGTAGATTACAATTATATACGTAAGCATATGTCTCTATAAATTTATAAACATTCGTGTTTGGTGTGTGTGCGTGTGTCTGTTTATATTGCTTCTTATAAGTGTCTGTGTATGTGAATGATCGATAAAAAATACGCATTAAAACATTAATCATCGATCTGAAGAAAATACGATTGATGTATCCCAACCCCAAAGAAATGCAGTAAGTCTGCATTAAGAAAGGAATGTGTGTCTGCGTGACATTATTTCCTACGAATAGGAGTAGATAGGTTCGCCTCTCATCCGGAGTAGAGGCTTATCCCTTGTTTCATGTTTACTATAGGGTTTCCGCTTCCTTTTAAACTCCACCTCAATTCTATACTTCTAACGTCTTCATCCTCAACAACGAAATTTTGTTTACAATTTATTTTATTATTTTATCAGTAGGAGTTGATAGATTTGTCTATCGCTCGGTTCACACTCCTCCCCGGCTTTTGAACAGGAGGAGAGATTTTTCTTCGTTTCCACTTTAGACCTGAGTTCTCTGTTCCTTTTAAAGTCTATTTCAATAATACATCGAACGTCTCCGTCCAAATTCTGTAGTTTCATTTAATATTTTTTTAATTCATTTTTCCTCAATAGGAGTAGATAGATTCGCCTATTGCCCGGTTCTACTCCTCCCCGTCTTTTGAACAGGAATCCTGTTTATCCTTTGTTTCCCGTTCAGGATTGGGTTTCCGGTTCTGTCTAAAGTCTACTTCCTGTTCTAACATATCCGCCTAAACAGCGAAACTTTATTTACAATTTATTTATGTATTTTTCTTCAATAGGAGTTGATAGATTCGTCTATTGTCCGGTTCACATTAAATCATTGAACATTGATTTGAAGAAAATGCGACTGATATATCACAAGGCCGAATGAATTCGATAAATCTAACCAAATTTAAGAACGGCCTCTGCGTCTGCGTGACATTATTTCCTACCACCAATTGGAGTAGATAGGTTTGTCTATCGTCCGGTTCACACTCCTCCCCGTTCTTTTGAAAAGTAGCAGAGGTTTATCTCTTGATTCCCGTTTAGAACTGGGTTTCTGGTTTCTTCCAAAGTCTTTTCATTACATCACAGTCAGTAAGCCCTTGTCACTTTGTGGTAATATCGCATTTGTTTATGGTGAATTTATTAAAGATAACTACTCTGAACGTTATTTTGTCGATACCCATATTTTTTTTTCCTTTGTAAAGATGAAGTTAATATTTGGATTTTTTCTTCAATATCATCTTCATCAAATAAACTGAGTACAAGTAAAAGTACTCAGTAGTTTGATATTTAGTACAACTAGTGAATGTGGAATTTAATGGTTATCAAACTGGAAGATAGAATTGATACAGCAAATTTGAATTCATAGGGGAGCTGTTTATATTCCTTTCATCTCATTGCCAGACAGAGATAGATAAAGACTGAGATAGATAGATAGATAGATAGATAGATAGATAGATAGATAGATAGATATGATTATAGACTGAGACAGGTTTATATTGACAGTGTGAATTGGGTTTACCGATCTGTGCATTCAAGAGACACAATAAATAAAAATGCTTTCGGATAGAATTCGAATCTCTGCTTCCACCCCACTTTTATAGGAGAAGAGATGTCAATATTTAACGTTAATGTGACAGCAAATAATAATCCGATTAATTAATGCTAATTTGCTTTTTAGAAAATCGACATATGTATTTAAGGTTTTGTTTCCTTTAATAAATGCCACTTCTTTCCTATTATTTGTGTTCATCAGACAATTTCAGAGAACAAAAGATGAAAGAAACAACGAACAATTCATATTCATAAAGCTAACGGCAATATGTTTGATTGTGAACATAGAGTCTAGTTTAACTCTCTTGTCTCAAACCCCATAACTGTAGAGATGTAGGTTCTCACTGGGTGTCCGCAACACTTGTGGCCTTGGGAAACACTAAGTGAAACTTAATAAAGATAAAGATAATTTTGGCATTTTTTCTCTAATAACATTTTCATAAAATAAACTAATTACTAGTTGCAGTATTCAGTAGTTTGCTATTTAGTACAACTAGGTCGATAGGAGTTTTAATGTTTATCATGTTGGAAAACAGAAATGATACAGCAAATTTGAATTCTGCGTGAACCTGTTCATAAACATTTCATATCATTGCCAGACCGAGATAGATAGATAGATAGATAGATAGATAGATAGATAGATAGATAGATAGATAGATAACCAAGTGTCATAGATAGATAGATAGATAGATAGATAGATAGATAGATAGATAACCAAGTGTCATAGATAGATAGATAGATAGATAGATAGATAGATAGATAGATAGATAGATATGGACTTAGATCAGTGCAATTTGAATAAAAGTAGATTGTGAGGGAGAATGTGAGTAGACTCAGATTTTGATATGACTAAATAAATACACACACACATACACACTCTCTCACACACTCACACACACACACATACACACACTGTCTCACTCACACACACACACACATATATATATATACACACACACACACACATATATATATATATATGTGTGTGTATGTATATATATATATATATATATATATATATATATATATATATATATATATATATATATATATATATATATATATATATACAGACTCAAAAGATGCCCCGAAAGCAATGCTTGATTTTTTTTTTCAATTACAGAAGTATGAATATGAAATGGAAACAAGTAGTTGTCCTCGAAGTTCTTGACCAAATAAGTGTGTACATTGCTGGCGGCATTCATAGAAAGCTCAGAATTGTGTATGGCGTGGCGACAATTGATGGGGGTCATGTGTACAGATGGGTGAAGAAGTTGAAGAATCAACACCTGGGTTGAAGTGAATCTACGAAGTGGCAAGCCAGCATTCTACAGTAGAGTGCCTGAAAGACTTTTACAAAATGGATTTGACAAGCGGGGTCAAACGTTGGTGCAAATGCATCGCCACAGGTGCAGACCGCATTCAAATGGTCACTGTCTTGTAGACAAATACTTTCTCTGCAGATATATCGACTTGCATATGCTTCATGTTATTATTACTAAAAGTGATATGACATACATTTCAGGACAACTTACGGTGATAGATAGATAGATAGATAGATAGATAGATAGATAGATAGATAGATAGATAGATGGATAGATAGATAGATAGATAGATCTCAAAAGACTGAGATAGATAGATAGATGGATAGATAGATAGATAGATAGATAGATAGATAGATCTCAAAAGACTGAGATAGATAGATAGATAGATAGATAGATAGATAGATAGATAGATACATACATACATACATACATAGATAGATAGATAGATAGATAGATAGATAGATAGATCTCAAAAGATTGAGATAGATAGATAGATAGATCTCAAAAGACTGAGATAGATAGATAGATAGATAGATAGATAGCTATTAAAAGGACTGAGATAGATAGATAGATAGATAGATAGATAGATAGATAGATAGATAGATAGATAGATATTAAAAGGACTGAGATAGATAGATAGATAGATAGATAGATAGATAGATAGATAGATATTAAAAGGACTGAGATAGATAGATAGATAGATAGATAGATAGATAGATAGATAGATAGATAGATATTAAAAGGACTGAGTTAGATAGATAGATAGATAGATAGATAGATAGATAGATAGATAGATAGATAGATAGATATTAAAAGGACTGAGATAGATAGATAGATAGATAGATAGATAGATAGATAGATAGATAGATAGATATTAAAAGGACTGAGTTAGATAGATAGATAGATAGATAGATAGATAGATAGATATTAAAAGGACTGAGATAGATAGATAGATAGATAGATAGATAGATAGATAGATAGATAGATAGATAGATAGATAGATAGATAGATAGATATTAAAAGGACTGAGTTAGATAGATAGATAGATAGATAGATAGATAGATAGATAGATAGATCTCAAAAGACTGAGATAGATAGATAGATAGATAGATAGATAGATAGATAGATAGATAGATATGGAATTATGTAACTATTTGACGACTTTATATTGACATCAGCAATAATTTCATTTTCGATAATTTAATTTTGATTTCCTTCCGATTCAATGAATTTGTCTGCAAGATCTTCGTAGGACTTCCTTCATTCTGTGTGTGCGAGAGTGACAGTGTGTGTGTACGTGTGTGTGTCTGTGTTTATTTGTGTGCTTATTTGTGTGTCTGTGTGCGTTTGTCTTTATGTCTGTGTTTGTGTCTGTGCATGCGTGTGTATGATATTGAACATATTTAACCCCAGGCAGCTTTTCCGATTGGAAATAATCTAACATATTTGGAGGCAGACGACGCGACCAGAGGCAAGTAAGGAAATAATTTTGACAGTTTTATACGTTTATGCGCATGCGTGGTCTGTAATTTCTCTCAGAGAATGAGAAGCCATATAAGTACGAGAGAAGCCCAAAAAAGCAAGGGAGAAACATTTACTAACCCAAGATGTTTATTACTATACAATTAAAACCTTGTACATATATTATTATATATTGCCAACACTACACGCTCACGATGTTACCATAAACTCCATCTCTTAGGCTTGTACGCCTAAAACAACAGCTTCCTCAGTCGTTGGATGCGGTGAAACAAACATATCGATGAGCATATCAAGCAATATGGTTGGATTTTTTTCTCTCTAACGATAAATTTGCGGGAAATGGTTGCGTGTAGCAAGGGGCACCTTTGCGCAAACCTCCAGGTTACTTTAAAAGAAAACCTATCCTCAGCGGGTCCAATATTTTACAGAAGCTTACTGCGTTAAATATCTGAACGCAGTCGTCATCAATTTCTTCGTTGTCTGCTTAACTTGTAATTTTTTAGACGTCGGTAGCGATGGATACTATTAAGTCATAGATTCAGATGATTCACATTAGCTCCTCTTATACCCTTGGGAAGGCTGAAAGAAAACGCCCCTGAGTTGGACCTTGTGTTCTTCAGTCAATTGCTTTTAGAACCAAAGTTAGATTTATGACTTTGGCAAGGAAAACTTGTCTTTCATCTCACATTTGTGTTTTTTTTTCCTGATTCATGGTGACTGCCATTTTTGTGACGTCACATACACACACGGACAATATTAAACATTTTCTAAATATTATAAGAATTTCAGACCCCATTTTTTGTTTTCAGATTTTAATTCCGCTCTCTCTCTCTCTATATATATATATATATATATATATATATATATATATCTGTCTCTCTCTCCTTCTATCTATGTATTCATTAATCTATCTAACTATCTGTCTCTCTTTCTCTCTCTCTCCATATATATATATATATATATATATATATATATATATATATATATATATCCAAGTATAGGATTGGTGTAAACAGAATAAATTCCAATAACCAACAATTACTATTCTTAAAAGAGAGCTTAATACAGTGTAAAGCAAATATAATTATTTATTTAAAAATTATAACCTAAATATGTTATAAAATCACTACAAAAATACCCAATTTGTTTCAACATCTGGTGTTGTATCAAGTGACGATGTTGAATGTTATGGATCATAGAAATATAAAATATTAAAACTGGTTTGCAAAAAGAACACTGTGTATTTATGAATACAGAGCAAATAAATAATAAACGATAAAATCCAAAATTAACTCATATTGGGAATAGTCGATTTCGTCTGCCGAAATATATTATAGAGATACATTACAGATCCTTTATTGAATTTGTCAAGAATCTTGAAATGCGCAGCAAGAGCACCAGACCATCTATAGTAATGCACAGGTGTATGGTAGGTTTTTAGATGTGCAAGAAGGATTATTCTAACGACATATTGACCCAACTTTCCTTGCAGTAGATGCAGCTATGGATCCGATGTAGTCGTTCCACTTCATGGTAAAAACTGGTGCTGAGAATATGCAGTGTTTTGGTTTCCTGAAACCTGCACAAATAAGAAAATGAATCTAAAGCTAGTTTGGATTGTCTATGCAAATGCTGGGAGGAACGGTGGAGCAATGGATAGCGTCTTTGGATTGGGGAATCGAGAGAGAATCAGATAGCCGAGTTTGAATTCCAGTCGAATCCATTGCATTCGCTTACGTTCTAATAGCCTTGTGAAAGATATGTGTAAATAGCTGGTAACTGGTCAGCCGCAGGGAGAAATGGCAACCTACTACGGGAAAAATATGCCTCGTCAGTCATGGATCGAAAGATACATGATGACCTAAGCGTGTATCACGCATGGCACATAACTGACTGATAAAAGTGTTTTCCAATTGATTTGGGGTCATGCCCCACTTTGCAATTTCTAAAATTCTCGTGCACCGCTGTAGTATTTAATCCTTACATATTAATTTTTTTTACTGCAATTCATGTGAAGGTAGCTTAAAAGGCCATTAATTTGGTCTTTAAATAAGCCTTCAAAGACCATGGCATCCATTAAAGAGAAAAAATTAAAAAAAACACAAAAAGATGGTTAAAATATAGTTTCAAAACATAATAGGCAGAAATATAAAATATTTGAATGAAAGCTTATTCTGTAATATACTTTTCATCATTTTAATTATGAAATAATAATGAAATTTAAACTCATCACAAAATGACCGTTAGTGAGATCCTTGTGTGTCATGCCTACTACAGATAGATTTTATATTATTTAGTCAGCTTAAGCCTCAAGTCTGCTCGTTTAGTGATATCCAGGTGATTTCTTTTCTTCAATAACAAATCATTTACGGCACTAAAGCTTCATTCTGACACACATCGTATTTTATAAATGATCTGGACGACATTCATGACGTTTATATGAGAGTTTAAAACTGAAAGGCAGAAATATAAAATATTTGAATGAAAGCTTTATTCTGTAGTATAATTTGATCATTTTAATCAGGAAATAATAATGAAATTTGAGCTTCATGCCTGCTACAGATAGATTTTATATTAGGCAGCAATTTAGTCAGCTTAAGCCTCAAGTCTGCTCGTTTAGTGATATCCATCTTTTCTGAAATAACAATTATTTACAGCACTAAAACCACATTCAGCTAAGTATGAAGATGGATATGGTATCAACAAATTAATGTTCATAACTCATTTTCGTATTTTTCTTTAATCTATTGCGATAATAAACCGAAGGGTGCACATCTTACGCTTGCCCTACCAAAATATTACCATGCCCCACCGGTAGGACATGCGCCCCACCGGTAGGACATGCGCCCCATCGGTGGGAATCATTGACCTATACCCCGATGACTGCCTAATCAGCAACAAATATTGGTCTACTCTGTGTTGTGACGTTTTCCATCCTTCACTTTGATCAATGACATCTAGACGTTGAGCCACAATATCCCTTATATGGGTTCGTACTCAGTGAGAAGTTTTCCATGAATTTCTTTGGTTTGTAAGGCTTAGCTACACAATGCTTTTCGCCAGTTGATGATTACTCCGTCCTAAGACAGTCAAATACTTATCACCCCAAAAGCCATTCCGTCTCGAAAAGGCTCGGACTTAATGTTTTGGTTACAGGCGATCGAGCCTTATCGACGTCACTCAAATAGTTTTCTCTAGTATATAACTACAGCATTAAGCATATCGGAATGAAATATTCGAAGCCGAGTTTCAAACTTATATTCGTCATGTATACGAAGACCGCGCGCTGCATTAAGAACGCTCCTCATTGACTAAAAATGTTATCACATGACCAAATTGATCATATGACTAAATTTATCACATGACCAAATTAAAAAATCATTATTTGAAAATCATCATTTCATGACAACGTTAAAGTTTAAATTTTCGATTTTATATTTTAATGACTTCAGTTTTTATTAGTGTAAAAAAAAACACTATAAAAACATTAAGTAGATATATCTAACCCTGACGAATGGTGTTTTCGGGAAATTTAAAGCCGTTTGCAAGATATTTTCTTCGAACTTTTCTTGACTATTGTTGCTCAAGGTTTCCTATTCAGTATTTTCTTTGCATAAATCTACCCACGCGTTACACTTTGTATGTGCTTTGTTATCCATTTATATTTGTTTTATATATATACATGTTTGTTAAAATATAAATGTCAACACTTAGAGGCGATAGTCTGATTCATGCTAGAGGCAATCGTCAGACCAATCGGGGGCCTGACGATTGCGTCTAGCATGAAACAGACTCTCGCCTCTAAGTGTTGACTTCAATGTTCTCTTTTATATTTACACACACTCTATCTCTGATATTTAGCACTTTATTCCATAAATACAGCGCGCCTTAAGACTATATTTCTTCATATATGTTTGTTTATATATATGTTTATTGTTTATATATATATATGTGTGTGTGTGTTTGCTTATATATATATATATATATATATATATATACCTGTTTGTTATATATCTTTGTTTATATAGATAGATAGATAGATAGATAGATAAATAATATTAGTGGTTGATATATATATATATATATATATATATATATATATATATATGTATGTATGAATAAAAATGACAATAGGAAAACTGGTAATTGCTGACACGTTTCGTCCAATGTGGACTTTATCAAAGCAAAATACGAAAATGAAATTAAATGAACAAAGTAACTAATAAAAGCAAAAACAGAATGTACCTAGCAATTGGAATGTAGAGAAACGCTATTTTCATATTTTTAACTGAAAAATAACGTCAGTAATTGTCACGTGTGGAGAATATTGTCATTATAACTGTGTTGATGTATTCAACCATTTTCTTTTGATTTTATGAATCTGTTGTGTATATTTGTTTGTAAGAGCATTAATTTTGTTAAGAAAGGTGAAATAGGGAAAAAACCTGGGCGTAGATTAATATTTGGGTAATTTTCTATGGCGGCACTCTCCAGAATTTTCCTTCTGAGTGAGTTATTTTCTTTTTTTATGAGTGTAGCATTTTTAAAATCAAAATTATGGTTGAATTTATTTCTATGTATGACTAGTGCATTAGCTAAGTTGCTTTTTGTGAGGTCTCTTTTGTGTTCATAAATGCGTTTTTTCAAACTTCTACTTGTTTCTCCAATATATTGAGAGGAACAGTTTCTGTCACGTCCACTATCCAGAATAACCTATCCCATCTAAATAATCTTGAAATAGTCACAAACACTTCCAAAACCATTATGGATATACTAAGATCTTCAAACAATAATTGCACTAATATTTCTGAAGCAGACATTTATAGAATAAATTGCCAAAACTGTTCAGGCCGGTAAATGTTATTCAATACTGTTTATTATAAACAGAGCATTTACTTAAATATTTGTATCTATAAAAAGATTGTATAAACAAAAATGTATTAAAATATATATATATATATATATATATATATGTATATATATATATATATATATACACCTACGATTACCCAAAATCCTCGCCAATTCACTTTTGGTGATATTTTGGTGAAATCGGTTTAGTAACGATCAAAAAGGAAATAGTGACATACATTTATGTTGTCTTCTGTATTTCTCTGTTGCTCATTTTGTCGAAGTTAAACAAATTGCTTCTGAGATGGACGCAAAGTACGTGACCTGAAAAACAAAAACAAAAAAAATAGTAAGCCGGATAATGTCCAACCAAATCTCTAATCGAAACTGAATGGTTATCAATTACAGATTTTGGAACCATTTCGGTCTTCTTGTCCTCGTGTGAACGATGGGATACAAATCATCGCACGACATCTGTCTCCTTTCAAAAATGTCCCCACAAATCAACGGAGGGACAGCTACCCTATTACAGTCGGCTTCCCTTGGTTATGCCAAACACTGGAAGGAAGAGGAGGGTGATAAGGGGAGGGAGGAGGAGATGGGGAGGCGAGTAGGGTTTAGGAGGAGGGGTACGGGAAGATGCGGAGATGAGGTGGAATGAGGATGAGAAGTGAAGGAGGGGGTCGAGGTAGGAGGAGTGCTGGAAAAAAATTCCCTGTGCCAAGTACGCCCTGAGTTATTGGTATTACAGTGAAAATATTGGATCGACTTCAACCTTAATTTCATTAGTGATTCAAATTTGGATACAAATCCAGATGTTTGTACAAAATAATACATTCCCTCCTATACATTATGAAATGGACAAAGGCCGACAATTATTTAAAATATTTTTTGTTTATACGTTCTTTTTATAGATACATATATATAAGTAATTGCTCTGTTTATAATAAACAGTATTAAATAACATTTTCCGGCCTGAATGTCCGAGAAATTTTCATAGAAAATATCCTCCGACAGGAATCGCACCTGTATCCTATACGGAACCGTCATATAGCTATAAAAAGAACGCATAAACATAAAAAAATGTCTTAAATAATTGTCGGAGTTTGTTCATTTCATAATATATGAGATACAAATATTTAAGCAAATGCTCTGTTTATAATAAACAGTATTAAACAACATTTACCGGCCTGAAGGACGCATATTTACTATGAAAATTTCTCGGACACTCAGGCAGGTAAATGTTGTTAATACTGTTTATTATAAAACAGAGCATTTACTTAAATATTTCTATGTATAAAAAGAATGTATAAACATAAAAAATGTTTTAAATACACACCTATACATTCATACATATATATGTATGTATATGTATGTGTGTGTTTGTTTACAAATTTCATTTACGACGACTAAAAGGTACTGTGATTAAGCTTTTTAAAAAAATTGTCTTGTGTTCGTATCAATGTTTTTCTTTTATGTCTATAAAGTCTGTAAAAGCTGTCACAATGTTCTATTGAACTCAGCGCTTTTCTATAATCTATTAGCCATTATTAGGAATGATTTTTTATCTGTATATCAATATGGATGGTTTTTTTTTTTTTTTTTTTTTCAAAGATGGCCAGCACTCACATATACGCGTTTTGCTGACAGAAGAGAAACTAAATGAATTCATACAAAAAAAATTGAATAAAAACCGTAACCGCAGTACCTTGTCAACTGTATTCAATAAAACTTGTACACACGTACATACACACACACACACACACACATATATATATTGTTTATACGATATTTTTATAGATACAAGTATTTAAGTAAATGCTCTCTTTATAATAAACAGTATTAAATAACATTTACCGGCCTGAAGGTCCGAGAAATTTTCGTATAAAATATTTGTCCTCCGACAGGAATCGAACCTGTATCCTATACGGAACCGTCATATAGCCTGACATACCTTTAACCGATTTGGCTACAGTGGAGGGTTCGGTTGGTCGGTTGGTTGGTTGGTTGGGTTTTATGGCATATTAACCACTGGAGGTCGGTCATTTAATGCCAAATTAAGTTATATATATATATATATATATATATATATATATATATATATATAAACAGAGCATTTACTTAAATACTTGTATCTATAAAAAGAATGTTAAACATAAAAAAAAGGCTTTAAATAATTGTCGGACTTTGTCCATTTCATAATGTGTGACGTCATTTGTTTACATTTGGATACGCCATGAGCAGATATGAATGTACGTGAGAGATTCATGGAAGATTGTAGTTTAAAGGCAGTAAATTCGACCTTGGTAACCGAACGCTCCTTCGTGGCCAAATTCAGGCCGGTAAATGTTGTTTAATACTGTTTATTATAAAACAGAACATTTTACTTAAATATTTGTATCTATAAAAATACCGTATAAACAATAAATATATTAAAATAATTGTCGGACTTAAACCATTTCATAATATATATATATATATATATATATATATATATATATATTGATAATATTAGTAGTCTATATTATATATATAAATTTCCAAGAGGTTAGAATCCAGGTAGAACTCAATGTCCAGGACAGAGCAAGAATATAATATAAAAGGCTCAAAGCCTAATATTCCATGGTTATAATTTATTACATTGGAATCGTAATCACGATCCAATCATCTGACCTCATGAATTGAATCGTGATTACCATTCCAATGTATTATAACCATGGAATATTAGTGTTTGAGCCTTTTATATTATATTCTTGCTCTGTTTATACATTCTTTTTATAGATTTTTATATATATTTGTAGGTGTGATGAATTACGATTCCAATGTAATAAATTATAACCATGGAATATTATATATATTTGTTCTCAGCTTGAAGCAGTCGGACGTCTAGCCACATTGAGGAGCTGTGATACAGCGAAACAGTCTCTGTGTGGATGACTATATATATATATATATATATATATATATATATATATATATATATATATATATATATATATGCTCCCAGAAATCCGACTGAGCCCTCTAGGGAAGGGTTTTTTAAAAAAACAGCGGCTCCTAATGCTATTAAGCATTACTCTTCAAGTAAACTGAATTGAGTTCTCCGACCAACTGGCGTATTTCGTATAAAGAAAAACGTTAAAATTCCCATTCTTTCTGCCACCGATGGCCTAGAGGTAAGATAACTGACCGGTGTCAGATCAGTCGCGTTTCGATCCCGGCTTGAAGCAATCGAACGTCTAGCCACACTGAGGAGCTGTGATACAGCGAAACACTCTATCTGAAGATGACTATATATGTGTGCGTGTATGTATGGCGTATATACATATTATGTATAGTGTCTATTACATGTATAAGTGTGTGAATTTGAGAAATCTTACAGAAGAAAATGGATTATTGTGAAAATGAGTCCCCTACAGAAACTAATCTTTTACAATTCAGCAGGCCGATCAACATAATCCACACTGCTTAAAAAATCAATATGCCTGATCTATTTCAAATAAGATATGTCCTCGTTAATACCATTTGAAGTAGGAAAAATCGTTTTAAAAAGAAAATAAATTAATTCTTTATATATATATATATATATATATATATATATATATATATATATGTATAATTCTCAAAATGTGTGTGTATGCATGTGTGTGTGTGTGTGTGTGTGTGTGATCGGATGTTGTCTATGTATTTCCACAGTTTTCATCCGATTTCGACGAATTTTTTTTTGTTTGATAGATAACTCTTCAGTGCAGGTTTTGAATGCAATTTGTTTGCGACAATGGCACACCACTACTTCCTTTCCTTTTCAACTCTCAGCATCATTTTACTATTTACTATCTGTTCTGGGATATGTATCTTTCATAAAAAATTTAATGAAAATAAATAGTTTAAATTATTACAATATTATTATTTATTATATACTTTTCAGGGCCATCCCTCCATTCAAATTTTTAACCCCCCCCCCCTCCATTTGATGATATACCCCAGCTACACCAAAATATTGTTACTAATATTGATTTTCGGATGGGATGACTTTAAAATTAAACCGCTCCAAATGAACGCCAAAATCCCCAGTAATGAAAGACCCGGTCAATGATGGGTTATATATATATATATATATATATATATATATATATATATATATATATGTATGTATGTATGTATTAAGACATTTTTATGTTTATACATTCATTTATAGATACAAATATTTCATTAAATGCTCTATAAAAATCTATGAAAAGAATGTATAAACATAAAAATGTCTTAAAATAATTGTCGTTCTTTGTCCAAATAATAATAATAATAATAATAATAATATATATATATATATATATATATATATGTGTGTGTGTGTGTGTGTGTGTGTGTGTGTGTAAAAGTGAACATTGAAAAGTGAACATTGAACGGTGGCCTGACGATTGCGTCCAGCAGGAAACAGTCAGTCGCCTCTAAGTGTTGACTTCAATGTTCATATTTACACACGCACTATCTCTGATATTGAGCACTTTATCCCATAAATATAGCACACTTTAAGACTATATTTCTTCATATATATATATATATATATATATATATATATATGTGTGTGTGTGTGTGTGTGTGTGTTGTTAAAAATTTGTATATTTATAGGTATATTTATAGTGTTCTATATCGAGAATACACCTTCTCTGTATAGACAGAGCTGTTATAGAAAACATCATTGCATTGTGACTGAAGCGGTCGTCGGACTATTTCTTTTCTCGCACTTCCTGTCTGTGGAACTCTGTTCTATTTACTTCATTCCCTGATGAATACAATCTTTAAAAAATTAAAATCCCACGCCAATGGCTATCTTTTTCTTCTTGAATTCCGTTCATCTGTTGTCCTTTTCTCAATCCTTTCTGCTGTCAGTCTACTCTTCTACTTTCACTTTCACATTCACTACTTCTAATCTGCTCTCTACTCCTGCCATTCCCGTCCTACGTGGGGCGAAATGATTAACAAAAAAAAAAGGAAGTATATTTATATGTTGTACGCACAACTGCATTTTATTTATTATGACGTCTCGAATGGACACGACGGCAGATTTAATTCACAAAAAATATGTCGTCCAGAAAATAACGTTTGGCTTAGTTTTGAATCCGTTCACCCCAAACAGGGCGATAATGCGACTAAGACGGATAAGTGCTACTGGGAGTGAAAGAGAATGAGAAGAATATAGAAGGAACCCAAATGCATAATCCTAAACAGGAAGCGAGGGATAAACTCTTACTCCTCTTCAAAAGACTGGGGAGGAGTATAAACCGGACAATTTCTCTCGTCTTGAATCCCGTTCAACTTTCCTCAATCATCACAATACTTCTTTTTCTCTCATTTTTACACCCTGTTACCCCCTGCGTACTAATGGCTTTTCCGCCTTGCTTGGAGTGAAAAGATTAACACTTTGAATATACGCTCTTTAGCGCTAGAGGGCGTCGTCAGTGATGTTCTGAATTGGGTCATTGGGTAGTTTCGGGCTTTTCAAACATACTCCCCTCGCCAAGTCGACCTAATCAGAGCTGATCAGTCTCTAATGCGCGCCCACCCATGCTAAATTCACAGCCCGCAGACACTGATTTATATTAGGCAAAACCATAACCTCTGTCACGCATTTGATTGGAAGTTGACCAACAGCCAATCGCAATTTAATTTGTTTACGGGGTATTTTTGACTTTTTTTTTATGTGGATACTCGTCGGATACTCGGAAGTTAATTTCGTTTTTTTTTGTTTTGTTTTGTTTTGTTTTTTACTTTTTTTCAAGTTTCATCTCCCCAGCTGATAATTACTGTTACTAAAGGAAAAAAATAAAACAATAAAATAAAATAAAAATGCAACCTTAAAATAATTAGAAATTTACATTGTTTTTACAATTAAAAAATTACGACTTATGCAGTGTGGTAAAATGAAAAGATAGATAGATAGATAGATAGATAGATAGATAGATAGATAGATAGATAGATAGATAGATAATATAATGTATATTTCGGCAGTAAAAATACCCTCAAACATGTTTTGTTAAATAATATACATTAGTTCTGGCTATAAATATTTTATTAAATCTTTCTAATTTCTGAATAAGTTATTTTGTTTTATCGGTAAATTTGAATGAAGTAACATTCGAAAGTACTCGGGAAATATATGAAATAAAAGTCATGTGAATTTAGTAAAATTTGCCGATAAAACAAAACAACTTATTCGTAAATTTGAAAGATTTAATATATCCATATATAACAGACACTAATTAACAATCGCTTCCCTAACCACATTAGACTATTTCTTCCCAAAGTAAATAACAATGATAATGAACATACAGTCAAAAGTAACATAAATTTTTCTACAAAAAATAAATGTATATCAGCTACAAACAAGATGAATCTTTACTTAGAAATATTATAAAGAAATACCCCAATTGACCCAAATAAAAAAATCAAATTAATTATCTACTACAAAAATTTAAAATAGCTTACCTTATTCTCAGATATAACAACACACCAGCAAAATCAAAATTACAACGAGCAAACATTATCTATGAGTTCAAATGCCCCTTAAGAAACTATGTTCCTGATCAAACCGAATTCATAAGTAATTGAATCGGTCACACAACTACATGCCTATCCAGCTGCCTAACGTTACACCTATCTGACCATAGCTCCATTATTAGAACCCATTTAAACGCACACACAAACCTAACAGGCTCCATCCAAAACATACTCCGAGAAAACACAAATATAATAGTCTCATCCACCTGTAAAAAAAGATTAAAAATAATGGAAGAAAATGAAAAAAAGAGAAAAAAAAGATTAAAAAATAATGAAAGAAAAGAAAAAAGAAAAAGCCAACATTCAATAATATTAACTACGAACACAGCCACAATGTGTTAAAAATGTTCGGAAAATAATACATCCCTATAAGTCTAGAAACATACACACAATCCATACACACAATTAAAAAGCAAAAAAAAAAAAATCATCCTTGATAATGACAAAAAGTATAGCCGAAAGCGCTCGGAATTATAAAACATTTGGACAGTTTCTACACACACGGTGTCCAGAAAAGAAAACAGTTGTTCGAACACAAAAAAAATTAAATAAAAAGCTTAATCGTAGTACCTTGTCTGTCTTCTTTAATGAACATGTATAAATGAAGGATTGCTGCCTAAATACACAATATATATATTTGTCTGTGTGCGTGTGCGCATGCGTGCATACATACAAAGGTACAACAATGATTTCGTATTTAGCGATGGAAACATTTTGCCCATTTATTTTTCAATGTAAATATTCTTCGTTGTAAAGGCACCTAATCAAAAGATTCACCATTAATCACATTTCTCAAACATTATACAATGAAAAATTGAACTATAAATTCAGAGACCTCCGCGTAAAAACGAAACCTCAAGTTTAAAATGAAATTTAATCATGAAAAATCATTCTTGAAGCTTTTATTTTAATTTTAATTTCAGGCTGAGGGATTAAATCTAATATTTCCAATAAATAAATACTTTACTGTATTTGAAAACTAATTTAAATTAATTGGAAAAAAATGTTTTTTAATTTCTAAATTTTTTTTAATTTAGCGCCATTTTTAGGAAAGCTTCAGGTGATTGCAATTTCGAACTGAAACTTTTATTTCGCCCACCTGGCTAGATTGTTCTAGTTCCAAGCCTCTTCCTGTTGTCTCAGTTATCTCCCTTTAACTCAACTCTCATTATTGTTGGTATTTGTTTTGTTTTTGGTTTGTTTTTTTTTTGTTTTTTGTATTTTTTTTTGTTTTGTATTGAACTCACAACACTTTGGATCCAACCAATTCTTTTATCTACTGTGCCATGTGTTCTTGACGACATCAGTGTATGGATTTTTGTTACTTATAAACTTTTTTTTTTAACAGAGCTCATATTACAATTTTGCTGTTATTATTTCTTTTCTCTAACACTCCTTATTACTGATTCCCATATTGCATTCATTTCTATGCTTGGTCGGCTCAGGTGATTTTTTTAGCCTTGCATATGTGCTGATTCCTTAAGTTTTCGTATTTTCCAGTGATGTTCTCTGTCTATTAATTCAACCTCATCACACAGGGGGGGGGTCGGTGTTCTCCCTTTTCTCTCCATATGTGGCCAGCCACGCCTGATTTTTATATTTTCCATCGTGTTACGGCCTTACGATGTTTTTGTAGTCTTACATTAATTGGACGAAATAAAGTGTTCAGTTCGAAATTCCAATCACCTAAAGAAGGCCGGAGCTTAGATGTGGCACAAGGCCGAGGGTATAGAGCGCCCAGTCAGGATAGAACTCACTAGTCAATCGTAAATGATCTAGCGAGAAAAACTTAGTAACCATTTCACCCTAAAGCTTTACGATATATGATTAGTAAATATAATTTTACTTAATAATAACATTTCATAAGAATTAGATCATGGAAAATGAATTTTATAAAATATTATAAAGATATTTAAAAGATATTTTTAATTATCGTAATTAAAAAATTTAAATTCATTTTTCATCGAAAAAAAATCTTTTTTCTTAAGACAATATTGTCCTTAATATACATTATTCATAAAAACAATTAAAAGCTTCTCTAATTAAATAATGTCTTAGTTTTATTGCGTTTTTTACTTTTCAATTCAAAGCAGATTTTCGGTAAGACGGCATTTGATTTTAGAAAAAATCGGTGATTGAAATACTCCAAAGAATTCTGCTTTTAACTTTTTTTACTTAATTTCAGGAAAACTTGAAAAATTCAACGTGATAAATAAAAGTCACTAAAGATTATTACATAGAATTTCTCAAATTTTCATAAGTTTAAGTAAAGGGATGGAAGACATGTAGAAAAAATATTTCTGCCAAGTTTTTCCAATAAATAAAAGATTTCTAAAATAATTTCATTCATTTCTGAATGAGTCCTGAAAATTTAATTAAAATCCGACAATTATTTACTTTTTGCCAGAATTTCCAAATTAATGTGTCTTTCATCGCTAAAAAAAAAAAAAAAAAAATACGTTAAAATTTGCTATGCTTTAAAATATACTATATCCGCTGACGCAAGAAAGACAAAATTTTTAATAAAATTTTTGAATGTTCGAAAGGAATAAAAAATTTAATTAAATATTCAAAACTACTTTGATGTTTCCTCTTAATAATAACATAAAAATTTTAACGATAAAACCATGTATTAATAATGTTTGGAGAATATTTCATCACGGTATGCTGAATTTTGCGATTTCGTGTAGGTATATATATATATATACACAGTGTCTCAACCTGTGGACTGATTGATCTGGCGAAAATGTTATTTACTGGTCTAAGTATGCAATGAGAAAGACAATGTCTCAATTACTAAATAGAGTGGGATGTAGAGATAGATAGATGTGAACAGACTTATATATATAAGTATGTGTATATATATATATATATATATATATATATATATATATATATATAATGAGGGAAAACGCAAACGTTTGTGATTATAATGTGGATTTATTTTAGTGTATATATTATATTTTATTCATCATATTTTTGCTACACGTGTTTTCGGTCTCGTGATTTTCTTCAGTCAAATTAAAGGAATCAATTTGTAAAGGAATAAATTATCCTTAAGTTTTTTTAATGTTTCATTGGTCATTATCTTTATCACACCCAAGGTTTTCCGAGAGAGTATAGTTTCTTATACTTATAAGATTTCTATTAATAATATATATATATATATATATATATATATATATATATATATATATATATATTATGCAGTGTTATATTAGAATATGCACATACCCACTACAAAACTGTACATCTTGTCTCAACGTACAAATTTATTTTAGCGTTTCATCAGGTGGGAATCACGATGCAACTGAAATATTTTATTCAGATGTACAGTTTTGTAGTGGTTATGTGTATGCTCTAATGTAGCACTGCATAATAAATGAATATTTACGGCTCTACTTTTGTATAGAGCTCTGTTTTAAATTAATGTTTTGGACGCTGAAATCTTACTCTTCCTTCTTTTACATTTGATATATATATATATATATATATATATATATATATATATATATATATATATATATATATATATATATATACTAGTAATAATCTTATAACTAGAAATTATACTCGCCCGGAAAAGCTTAGGTGATTGATTTGCAAATAAACAAACCAATACCAAAGGGAAAAAAAAGATATAAAAAAGAAACATGGTCGTCAGCCGAAGACAATCGTCTAGCATCCAAGTCCAGAGTACAACGAAAAAACAAACCGATACGTGTGCTCAATACGCTAAGTAGAGCAAACCTAATTAAACCTAAAGAACCAGACAAACCTACCAAGGTTTCACCTTCCCTGACAATACTCTTTAGGTTTATATATATATATATATATTCAAACATGTTTTACTGAATAATATAGTTATATTATAACTATTATTATAATAACGCTTTCTAGTTCTCTAATCAGTTTCTTGATGTTAGGATGAAAACATCGAGGAAAGCGCCGTAGTTTTTCCCTACCCAAGTACTTTCGATCTCGTCGGAGACCATCCTCAGGGGTGAATTACAAAAGAAGATTATTGGAACTGTGATCATTGCGACAGTGATTTTTAAAATTTTCCTCTGTTATAATTATTTCAAATTTAAATTTATCCCTTATAGCTACAGAATTTTTTTCAAAACACTCGTCCGAAATGTACGCGAGCTATATATATATATATATATATATATATATATATATGTGTGTGTGTGTTTGTGTGTCACACATTATGAAATGGACAAAATCCGACAATGATTTTAAGACATCTTTATGTTTATACATTCTTTTTATAGATACAAATATAAAAATGTCGTAATATATATATATATATATATATATGTGTGTGTGTGTGTGTGTGTGTGTGTGTGTGTGTGTATTTACGTTCACTAGATCTCTTAAATTGAGCATATTAGCCAATAAATAAAGCATACCTCAAAACTCTATCTTTATCATATATAACTATAAAAGTGGACATTGTGGGACCTGGTGATTACGTTTAAGCATGAAACTGACTTTGTCCACTGGCTCTTGATCTCAATCTCCATATTTATATTTACATACGCTCTATCCTTGACATTGAGCACTTTAAGCCATAAATATAGAATATTTTAAAACCATATTTACATTATCTTAATCACATATACACACGCACACACACATATATATATATATATACCCCCCACACATATATATATATATACATATATATATATATGTCTGATTGAATAAATTATGTTTTCTCATGCTTTAATGCGCGCATGACATAATGGATAATTTTTTCACGTTCCAATGAACGCCGAGTAAATTGTCAACTATTCTGCATCTAAAAGCTTAATGAAAAAAAAAATTACGGCAATGGATACCAACGCACAACTTTGTATAAATAGTTATATTAATGAACAACATATAGTTTTGTACTACTTGCACCCCTGAAGATGATCTTCGGAGAAAATCGAAAGTACTTGGGAAATGGAAATAAAAGAAATTTAAACACATTTCTTTCATCCTTTAACATCAATACACGGAAAGTTATTCGTGATTACGAAAGGATTTTATTAAAAATTAGCAGACATAATGTCTGTAATTTATCAGACATGCCTAAAAGAGAATTTACTGCCTAAATACACCTATACATACATATATATATATATATATATATATATATATATATATATATACAGAGTAAATCAAAACACTTTTACAAACTTTGGGGCGGGCAGTCAATCCAAAAAATTACATATAACTACGAATATTTCGGTTTCGACTCATTAAGTTTGAAGAAAGTTTACGCTAGATGGCGCTGTATTGCCGTGTAGACTAGATTACATTTGTCATTCGTGTACATTTGTCTATCGTCTATCTTCAACGTTTAATGTGTGTAGTAGTGAGTTAATTGAGACGTGTACCGTTTAACAATGGCAGCATATTCATATCGTAAGCAGTCGGATATGATTTTTACGTACGGCCGCGCGAATTGTAATGGATGCGAGGCTGCACTGCTGTATCAGATTGCGTTTCCAGAACGAAGGCAGCTGATTCATCCAACATTTGCTGCTGTTATCTTCGCGTTGCTGAGACAGGATCTGTGGTACTACAAATTACAGATCGAGAAAGACCGAGATCCTCTCGTACGCCTGACCTCGAAGAACAATATAGTTACTTATGTAATATTAGAAATTAAAAACTATTACTTACTTCATATATTTTATATTCAGATAATATGAAAAATAAAAGTGTTTATTCGAATTTCGTTTTGTTAATAACTAATATTTAGAATGATGATGCAATATAAATAACAAAACATCTGTGCATAAAACTTTATTTCATAGTTTACACTTGGAAAAAGGAGCTTAAGGGCTGAAAATGGGTCCTTTTTACAATGCAGATATATAAGTTTGATTTGCTGATGGAAAGATAAGCCAAATCAGAGAATTATCGACATAGAATAGGCGATAAACGGTCTTTATAATTGGCACACCAGAAGAAGAAAAACATGGTGACTGAGTCGCATTGCACACTTTTCGCTTAATATATATTTAATAGTACATTCCATAAATGAAGTTTATATCGACAACCCTTCCACCGACATTAACACAACACATTCTTCGAGGAAAAAAAGCCTAAAGACAGACCGAGACGAGAAAAGTAAAATACTCGCTTGAAAGCATTTTCGCCCGTGTTTCTTTTACCAGATCAAATGATGCTGTAGTTCTTACTCGTTTTTCTGCGCCGGTGATAAGTCGGGAATAATCGAATTTAAAAACTTACAAGGCAGACAAAGTGTTTCGACAAGTAATTTTTAAATCTTTTTTTGTAGCGAGAAAAAATCGATTAGTATGACAGTTTTCTGTTTGTTATGTCTTCTAACGACAGGATTTGGCAAGAAAATGAAAATGGCTGGAAAAGCATCAAAGGGAGATAAAGCCAAATCCCCAAATATCACCAGCAGGTGGCGTGGTCCAAAAAATATCAAAGGTATTAAGTCTTCGGGGTTGGACGGCGTGTATGAGTGACCTTCTATAATTCAACTGGGCTATCTATCTATCTATCTATCTATCTATCTATCTATCTATCTATCTATGTCAGTCTGTCCATATCTATCTATCTAACTATCTATCTATCTCAGTCTGTTCATATCTATCTATCTATCTATGACACTTGGTTATCTATCTATCTATCTATCTATCTATCTATGACACTTGGTTATCTATCTATCTATCTATATATCTATCTATCTGTCTCTCTGACTGTCTGTCTGTCTATCTATATCAGTCTGTTCATATCTATCTATCTATCTCAGTCTGTTCATATTTATCTATCTATCTATCTATCTATCTATCTCAGTCTGTTCATATCTATCTATCTATCTATCTCAGTCTGCTCATATCTATCTATCTATCCATCTATCTCAGTTTTCTCATATCTATCTATCTATCTATCTATCTATCTTCATATGGCTTCATAGTCTTACGACCGTAACACGTTGAAATACTGGTTCTCGTACGATCACAGAAATTGATCAATGTCAAGCCTGTTCAATACCTAGATAGATGACTCTTTTGGAATACGTGGTTCTCTAGGCTTCGATATGAGAACTATGTAATGTATAACCGCCTCAGAATTGGGGAAATGAAGCTCTGAGTTCCAATTCCACTTGGATTCATCATATTCACTTCCGCGCAAAAACCTTTTCCTCCACCAAGCTATGGGTTAATTAGTAGGAAAGTAGATCATTATTATTGTCCAAAGATTCTTACAATCTAAAAATATTTTCTGACTTTAAATAACCTGAAAAGATTGATAAGCCATGAAAAACAAATGAGTCGACCAATATATATATATGTGTGTGTGTATGAAGAAATATACTCTGAAGGTGTGCTATATTTATGGGATAAAGTGCTCAATATCAGAGATAAAGCGCGTGTGTGTGTGTGTGTAAAAGTGAACATTGAAGTAAACACTTAAAGGTGACAGAATCAACACTTTGTATATTTATGCATTACACCCTAATCTTTATTCGGTGAAAATGTCATTGCTAATCATGTTATTACTTTTTAAGTAATACACATATTTATGTCTTTGTCGTTTCCGTTCCTTATATGATGGCCGCTAGTCTATATTTAAACATCTGGGAAGGAGTTGGTTGATAGAATGTATGTCTGGAAATTATGTCATGTTGCTGTCTCGACTTAATAACATTATGAATAGTTTGTGTTATTTAGAAATATTGGATAAGGTCTTGCTACCAGAATAACAGGGTTACATGCAGGCGTGTTACTTGAATTTGCTAGGCACCGTAAAGATTGCAGTACAGCTGCAACACAATATCAGTACAATTGTAGAATCACTGTACGTATAGTCCAGAGATATTCCGACTACAGGTCGTTTAGTCGTAGTCAGATACAAATGAATAGACTGAGATAGATAGATAGATAGATAGATAGATAGATAGATAGATAGATAGATAGATAGATAGATAGATAGATATGAACAGACTGAGATAAATATTTATTAATAGACTGACATAAATACATACATACATACATATGAATAGGCTGAAATAGATAGATAGATAGATAGATAGATAGATAGATAGATAGATATGTATGTATGAATAGACTTAGATAGATAGATAGATAGATAGATAGATAGATAGATAGATAGATAGATAGATATGGACATAGTGGGACAATTTTAAAGATTCTTAGAGAACGGATATATGCTTTGAAATTAAATGTATGCAATTATTCTTTACGTCGGCTCTAAGTGCTGATGTGCCCCAGGAAGCACACTCGTGGACTCACACCTGACACACAAACAAGCAGCAACTGTGATATTTTCTTGCATGTTCTTTAACATAAAAGAACGCTCTTTCGACATTTTTTTATTTCAAAATCTCGTTCCCCGGTGACGAATTGAAAGGTATAGGTGCCAAAATGTCCTCTTCTTACCACCTTCAGAATTGACGAACTTCGTGTACAGTGTCTCCATTTTATTTTCTACGAATGTACGCCTTAACTTTTGCCACTGGGCTGGTGCTGGATTGACAAAATGGAGCCTAACTTTTTCGTGACCATCACTCGTCTGAAGTCATCAATTCCGAAGATATCTGACACAACGTTATCGGAATCTTTAGATACGAAGTTTCTTAACCTCTGGGTACGTTGGTTTTGATCCACGGGTCGACTTTCCTTCTTGTTACGTGATTATGTAAACTCAAAAATCAATCTTTTTTTTTTTTCGCTATTTCTATCATTTTCACTTTATTTTTTTCTTTTCTTTTTTCTCTTTCTCTAACTTTATCTTCTCTTATTTCTCTCTCTCTCTCTGAATCACATTCGCCCTTTCTCTCTCTCTCTCTCTCTCTCTCTCTCTAAATCACATTCGCCCTTTTCCTTTCTCTCTCTCTCTCTCTCTCTGAATCACATTCGCCCTTTCCCTTTCTCTCTCTCTCACTCTCTCTCTCTCTGAATCACATTCGCCCTTTCCCTTTCTCTCTCTCTCTCTCTCTCTGAATCACATTCGCCCTTTCCCTTTCTCTCTCTCTCACTCTCTCTCTCTCTCTGAATTACATTCGCCCTTTCCCTTTCTCTCTCTCTCTCTCTGAATCACATTCACCCTTTCCCTTTCTCTCTCTCTCTCTTTCTCTCTCTCTCTCTCACTCTGAATCACATTCGCCCTTTCCCTTTCTCTCTCTCTCTCTCTCTCTCTCTAAATCACATTCGCCCTTTTCCTTTCTCTCTCTCTCTCTCTCTCTCTGAATCACATTCGCCCTTTCCCTTTCTCTCTCTCTCTCTCTCTCTGAATCACATTCGCCCTTTCCCTTTCTCTCTCTCTCTCTCTCTCTGAATCACATTCGCCCTTTCCCTTTCTCTCTCTCTCACTCTCTCTCTCTCTCTGAATCACATTCGCCCTTTCCCTTTCTCTCTCTCTCTCTGAATCACATTCACCCTTTCCCTTTCTCTCTCTCTCTTTCTCTCTCTCTCTCTCACTCTGAATCACATTCGCCCTTTCCCTTTCTCTCTCTCTCTCTCTCTCTCTCTCTGAATCACATTCACCCTTTCCCTTTCTCTCACTTTATCTCTTAATCGCTCTCTCAGTTTTTCTAACATATCTTTCTGTATCTTTTTGTCTTTCTAACACTCTCTTCCTCTTTTTTCTATCTTTTTCTTCTTTTTCTCCCTTTCCCTCTCTTTTTTATTTTTTAATCTTCATCCCTCTTCTTTTTTCCTCCCTCTCTTTTAATTTTCTCTCTCATATCGCCCTTATCTTTTCCGTCTTCATTCATTTTTATTTTCTCTTTTCGCCTCTCCTTTTCTTCTCTGTCTTCTCTTTTTCTTCAGCTGTTATCTGTCCTCCCTATCCTCTTTATTCTTATAATCTTCACTGCTTAACTAGTTCTCAGTTATTCATATCCCAAACTTTTTTCACCATAGCCATTTTAACTGTAATTCTCTATCTTGAGTACCTCTCGAGCCTTCTATTGAGTGAGCTTTCGCATTCTAAAAATGTTTTTTTTCCTTTCGTTCTTTCTCTTATCGTTTCCTTTTCTTTTTCTTCACCTTTTTTTTTTTGTCCTTTTTTATTTATTTTTTGCTCGTTTTCCTTCTCTCTTTTTATTTCCTTTTCTCTAATCTTTTCTCTGCGATCTTTATCTACTCCCTCCCTTTCACTCTCTTGTTCTCGTTCTTTTTTCTTTTTCCCGCTCCTTTTTTTTTTCTCTCTCTCTCTCTCTCTCTTTCTCTCTCTTTCTCTCTCTCTCTCTCTCTCTCTCTCTCTCTTGATTTTCACTTCAGGCGGCCAAACAAGATCTTTTGAAGTCACATTAAAATATATTCAGAATAAAAGGTAAAAGTCCAATACATATGAATATTTGAGCACATTGTTATCTTCTTGAGTCATACTGTACTAAGCATACATTTTGTAACGATATAGCAGATTCTTCTTCGTTTTCGTTCTGTGTTACGTCAGCAGGTGAGTGATCATGTCTCTCCACAGCTTCCTATCCTTTGTAGCTCTAATTAATCTTTACCGTATTACTATCCCTCACTCTCTGTTCCGCCATTCATTTACAACAGCCCGTCACGTAGGCGACTCACTATTTCCATCCACCATTCTTATCTTAGAAATTAAAAATTCTCCAAGCCGTCTTTCCTCATTATTTGTCCCCGAAATTTCAACTCAAGGAAATAACGCCACTAAGACACAATGAGGTCTACTTGGAATGAAAGAGAATGAAACGACTTTAGGAGAATTCGGAAACTCGATCCTAAACAAGATAAAAGGGATTAACATCTACTCTTGTTCAAAAGACAAGGGAGGAGTGTGAACCGGACGATAGGCAAACCTATCTACTCCTATTTCATCTATGAACGTATTTTCTAGATATCTCCATTCCGTTGCTTGAACTTCCATGACATAATGGGATTTAAATGCCCTTTCAATCCTTCCATTAATACGACTAAGAAATGTATTCTTTCATCCCCTGTACGCTGCCACTGCAGCATATTACCTATTGCCACCAATCATTTATGGACACGTTGCAGATGCTGTATATATAAATGAGCATTTAGCGTTTCATTGCCGTTTAAGAACTCTAAATGAATACTACCTCAACAATCCCACCGCATTCCTATTTGCTTTTCTTCCATGGAGCTCAGCTTTTGGGGTTGATTTTGAATTTCACATTGTCGTATGTAACCAGTTTTACTTCACCTGTTAAAGATTATTTTTCTCATCTGAAAGCAGATTTGTCGCTATTGATTTATGTGTGGAATTCGAACACAGTATAATGACTTTCTTTATTCTTTCTATGTGTTGACATATGATAGATATGGAGGAAAATGGACGACAAAGTGAAAAGCGTTTCGTATTTTAGGACTTCATTAGACTAAATTTGTTTACGTTGGTGTTGCTACGCATGCGCAAGAACGACAAATGCTGGGAATAGTGACACACCTTACATCTTACACGGCATTGCATAAAGGACACATTTCTAAACCCCACTTATGGAATGACTGAAAATGAATTTACATCGCATAATGTTATGGAAGTTTAAGCAAGGAAATAACGCTACCAAGACATCTAGTTGCTGCGACTACCCTTGTACATGAACGAGAGATGCTGGGAAATTAATTCTTTTTTTTATCTTTTTGTTACCATTATTTTTGTTATTAGATAAAAAGAAACATCAAGTAATCTAAATAAAAGATTATATGAACACAAAAGGGTCATTTTACAAAACAATAGACCAAATGCATTGGTTGACTATTGGCCACAATTTTCATCAAAGGAGAAAACAATTCACTATGATATTTAGAGAGCGCTAGATCATCCACAGTGAACTTGCGCGTACACCTCTTATAACATTTCACCATCCCTGTCAGATCTTCTATTGTCACATCGTGGGAAAAAGTGATGGAAGGCAAAAGAAAAGAAAAGGAATCTAAATTAAATCGGCTAGATTATACAGAAAAAATAATTTAAAATCCCAGCATCCTTCGTTTCTGCGCATGTGTTGTCTCACCCACATAACAAATTTAGTGCAATTAAGCCCTAAAAGACGAAACGCATCGCACAAAAACTTCTTCCACTTTGTCATACATTTTCCCCAATACTGTTCTTTATATACAAAACTTTAATAAACTACATCCGCGTCCTGGGTAAGACGATAAACTACATCTGCGTCCTAGGTAAGACGATAAACTGCATCCACCAGCAAGGCCTCTGATCAGGAGGTTTTGAGGATCATGGAAACACCTCTTAATTGCTGATGTTCCCAGGTCCACCTGACCTGGGGTGGTAGCACCTGTTAGGGTCAGAACTATGGACAAATAGTTAGCCCCCCCCCCAAAAAAAAACTGGAGTCAAAGCACTATGAAAGTGTGAAAATAGGTTTTAATACCAGCAATAAATTTTTTGAGAAAAAATTATTACCATCAATACATTTTTGAAGAAAAATATATTACCAGCAATACATCTTTGAAAAAAGATATTACTCGCTATACATTTTTGGAAAAAAAACAAAATTACCAGAAATACACTTTTGGAAAATCAATGAAAATCTTGTCGGCATTAAATACCCCATTGAGGTTGATATGCCGTAAAACAAACCAAACAAAACTTTATATAACGTTACCTCACATGGTAGATTGCGATGGGTTTAGTCTCTTTACTTGTTCCCGAGTAATCTGTCCTCGATTGCTTTCCGCTAATGAATTTAGAGATTGAACATCGAAGTCCGATGGAAGTCACTGTCTTGGTTCATCTTCCAATGACGTTTATACAGACGGAAAGTTTGCAATTCCGCAACTGCCAGTCACTTATGAGTCCTTAAACATTACATATTTTGTCTAGATGATTTCATAGTGTTATTTCCTTGCTTGAACTTCTATCACATTATCCTGACATTAATGCGGTCTAGAAATTATTTTTTAACACACGGTTTACGCTCCTAATTTATTCTTTATCCGCTGTGTATGCTGCCAGTGCCGTGTAAGATAAAGGCATGTCATTTTCTCGCCGACGTGGCGTGACTTCCTTGTCTTCTCTACAAATATTTTCATGGCAACCTCTCTGACGAGCTTTTTTCCATTGTGCCCCGAATGTCTTTGTTTTAAGCGTTTCACCCCCAAGCAAGACAGGAAGCCGCTAGCACGCAAGTGGGGACAGAAGGTTAGAGCGAGAGCAAATAGGAGTGATAGAGGAAAGGATGAAGAGAAGGTTAGGGGATAGATCAAAGCATCAGGAGACGTCGATTGGCATATTTTTTTTTCATTGAATAATATAAACATGTTGTGTCTACTTATTTTTATACTGATCCTTCCTAGTTGCCTATTCAGTTTCTTCATCAAGAAAGGCGCCATTAAATAAATTCGCGTTTATAATGACTTTTCCTAATTACATTGTTGATGAACAAATTAAACGAGCCATTAGAAATATTAACATAAATCAAAAGGAGCATAATACTGCCTCAAATAAACGCTAAGCATAACAAACTACTATACTGTAATCAAATACATTCGAACTTTAAACAAGATAAAGAACCCCTCACCAAAACAAAAAACTTATAATCACTAATATATTCCCCACTGATCCTTTTTTTGTTTTAAGCATTTCACCCCAAGCAAGGCGGGAAGCCACTAACACGCAAGGGGTTACAGAGAGTTGGAAATAGGAGTTACAGAGGAAAGGAAGAAGAGAAGGTTTAGGGGATAGATCAAGGCGTCTGGAGACGTCGATTGACGTTACATTTAAATAGCTGGAGATTATAGCTATCAGGGAAACAGGAAAAGAGGAGTGAGTTCCACAGGCGAGAGGTGCGAGACATGAAGCTATTGGAGTAGAAGAGACGGCTACATTTAACAGTTTCTACAGTGAAAAGGTGAGAGCGAGATGCCAGCCTAGTTGAGCGCTTAAATTCATGAAGTCTGGGAACCAGCGAAAGCAGCTCACCAGAGCAGTTACCGTGAAAGTATTTGTAAAAAAAAAGACAGAGAGAGGCAACGGCACATCTGTGAGAGAGCGACTGCAAACGAGATGCCAGATCAGGGCCAATTATATTGCATACCCGTCTCTGGATTTTATCAAGAACCCTAAGACAAACAGAAGGGACTCCAGATCATATATGGTAGCAATACGTGAATTTAAGCGTACATCCAGGTCCCGCTCGTTTACGGTTGAAATAGCTAAATGCAACCGCCACTTCTACTCCAACAGTTTCTTTTCTCGTACTTCCCGCTTGTGGAACTCCCTTCCGTTCACTTGTTGTCCTGATAACTACAATCTTCAAAATTTTAAATGCAATGTCAATCACCATTTTCTGGAATCCCGTTCATCTTTTCTCCTTTCCTCAATCCTTCCTATTCGCAGTCTTCTCTTTCGCTTTTATTCACTGCCCCCCACCACCTGCGTATGAATGGCATTGCCGCTTTGCTTGGGGGTGAAATGATTAAATAAAATTTTGTATACTCCAAATTTATTCTTAATTATCACATATGATTAGTAGTAGTTAATTAGTTAGTAGTTATTTAAATTGTCACATATGATTAGTAGACAGAATGATACATTCGTCATGACAGTTCCCAGAACCCAATGACATATGTAACTCAAACTAATAAAAAAGTTTTTTGAAATTCATAAAATATTTAGAAATATAAAAATACTTATCTTTGACCTATTTAAAGTTTCGCGATAATTTTCTCTTAATGGTTCAGCCAAGAATCTGACGTCCATTTTAAGTTGATCTTTGATATTCATCTTGAATTCTTAATCTTTCTGATGGCAGTAATTATTATTGCTGAGCATTTTATAGACAAATTTCTGTTCCCCTTTGACATACGTTAAATTTTGCCAATATCAAGAGGTGTTATCTGGCAGCCACCCGGACTCATTGATGTTTCGGCCGGGTGATCATATCTCTTCTCCTACCTGCAGCTTAGAGACAACAGCAGTTTCGTCATGACATAAATTGTTACAAGCGGCGTTTCTAACTGTGCACTGCAAATGGTGTCATGTCTCCCCACAAAAAACGTCCTGTGACGCTGAAAGATTCCTGCATATAGCCCAGAATGTGCCAATCACAAAAAAAGGAATCTCACTAGATTTACTCTTTGCTATATTTTTCCGATTTACTTAGCCAGATCTTGGTACCTCTGGTCTTATCTCAAGGTACTGGTAATGCTTACCAGCATCCACTCATGACTGACCTTGGGCACAAGAGTGATATCAGGGAGATTATTATTAGTTTATATTTCCTTTGATTTCTGGCGTTTACACATTTCTTTCCGGGTCCCGCCCTTAGACCTATGGTTAGAGATGGCATCATGACACTTTCCACTGACAATATATATATATATATATATATATATATATATATATATATATATATATATATATATATATATTGAAAGAAAAACAGAGCACTTTAAGGTACCATTATAATAATTTATTTCACCAGAGCCCTTTTAAAGGACATCGGATCATCAGACAGCACTTCCAAAAAATGAATTGAAACGAAAAATGAAATTAAAATTGATGGGTTGTGCAATTTTTTGTAATTTAACAAAGAGTTTAAAAGGGGTAATTAGAGAGTATAGGGAGGGATTAATTTCATATCTCTCTCAAGCATACTTTGTATTGGGGGAGGAGGAGTGACCAGACCATGACCTATTTAGACTTAGTTAACCGTCTAAATAATTCAAGGTCTGGTCACTCCTCTTCCCCCAATAATGTTGATGTTCCCATGTGCCACATTTTTGAGATTTCTATTTCAAGGTCCTTGTATTTTGACAGCTTTTTGAATATCTTCAAAGATACATTGCAGTCTGTAGGGAGTGCCATATCAATAAGGAGGCAATTTTTTTGTTTGTGGTCTTTCGTTTGATTTCCGTTGTATAAACATTTCCTACCGGGTTGCAACCAGAGACTTAAGGTCAGAAATGGCTTCATGACATTTTTATCATGATCATTTTTATTAAAAAAATAAAACCATAAGAATACATACATCATATATATATATATATATATATATATATATATATATATATATATATATATATATAGCCCTTCGTCAAGTGTGGACTGTACTTGCTAAAATAATTTTGTTGTATTCCTTAACCATCATTGAGTCTATCATAATCTTTTTCCAATCAATTCGAGGGCTCCAGATACAACTGGAATTGTGATGTCCTCAAATGCCAGATTTTGAGAGCTCTTCCTCAAGATCTTTGTATTTTAATAGATTTTTTAAAGATCTTCAAAGATCCTATTACAATCTACAAGAACTCATTCTGTCTTTGTGGTTCAACTGGTGTCTATATTATTATTATTATTATTATTATTATTATTATTATTATTATTATTATTATTATTCAAATATATTAAACATATTTTGTCGAACCATCAATGTTAAAATAACAAGTTCTTAAGTAACAGTATAAAAGGTGGCTATACGTTCGATACGAGTAGCAGTAATGCCTCTTTACCATTAGCCCAAATAATGGAAATTCGTATTTTTATTGCGATATTTAAAAACCGATTTTTACTATTCATAAAATTAGCCAAATCGGTTTACCCAAAAGTATTATACGGCTTTGGAATATTCCTAAATTCCAAAAACCATGAAACCATATTTTCAAAAGTTTTTTTTTTTTCGCACCTTAAAGCTAAGAACTTGGAAAGAAGAGAAGTTATCTGAAAAGGGAACAGCTTGAAATATGTTCGATCAGCGGCCTAAATAAATAAACACCATTTTCTTTTGAATCGTCTATTATAAAGGAACCGCCTTTTTTAAGAAAACGTCTTTCTGTTAGCAATGTACTGATTGAGATACATTTCGTGACTTATTCGCGATGCCACTTGCAGTGAAATTATTAACCTTCCTATTGAGTATGCTACCAATGAGGATTAGTCTTGGAAGTAGCAGGTTCAACAACAATTTTCTCCTGCGTTCAAACACGCCTGTTCAGCTGCTATAACCCACAGGGATCACTTTTTCGATTGTACTAGCGTGATCATCTCAATCATAATAGACATCTCTTTGTGTCGGCATGTAATAATTGTAAAGAATATTTGTAAACGTGTCCTCAAAGAAATCTTTTTTTTTCCTGGCATAATGAGGCACCGTATAGCCTACAACAAGTTTCGTTCTCGTGATTATATATATATATATATATATATATATATATATATATATAGAGAGAGAGAGAGAGGGGAAATTGCGGAGAGAGATTTCATATAAATCTCGACATATAATGTCTATTTTTATTTTAATCATTTCTAATTCACAGGCCAGTTTCTTAGTGTTGTTATTAAACTGATGAAAAAAAGACGCTGCACTTCTTGTTTCTTTCATTTTCCCGAGTACTTTCAATCTCATCCAAATCTTCTTCAGTAGGGAATTACTAAGACAAAAAAAATAATGCAATTGCTAGTTGTGAATATTTTTTTGTAAGTGCGCATGAAACGCACTCAGTTATAGGCAATTTACGTTAGGAATATGTAAGGGAGGTAACTCAGTTTGTATTTTTTTATTATTAATTTTTTAAAATATTCAACATATATATATATATATATATATATATATATATATATATATAGTATTGGGATAGCTGATCATTATTTCGACATATTGTTAAAAACTTGCTTATAAAGCAGAATGATTTGCTCGTTAATTCTCTTCCAATTCTAACCTTGAAACCCTATGGTTTCTGCTATAATCTCCAAGTTGGATCCCCACAATGTATGTCCTTGTGCTTCTGATCTGTGCCCTGTTCTTTCTTAACTCCACAATAAATACTGATTCTGATGCTGATTCTTGCTTTCCTGCTTTTGGGAAATCCTCTTCTGTAGTTCCAGTCTTTAAGTACTCAGATAAGCCATCTAATCCTTCTGACTATTGGCCTATTAGCCTTCTACCTCCTTTTGGTAATATACTAGAGGTTCAAGCTATCTCTGAATTGGTTAAACATCTCACCTCGTAAGGTCTTCGTTCAGATAAGCAATATGGTTTTCGCCTCTCTAAGTCAACTGTTGATGTATTAAAAATGATTACTGAAAGAGTTTATTCAGCTTTAGATAACAATAGTAAAACTTGGGCTGTTGTTTTGGATATTTCGAAGGCATTTCCCAGGGTTTGACATACTGGTCTTCTCCACAAGTTGAAAGGCAGAAGAACATGAAGTGGAAAAAATATATTAAAAGTCTACAGCTAAGAAATTTGGTTCACAATGTCAAGCTGTACAATCTTTCCCACCAGATTCTATCTTGTATATTTATAAAATTACCATTTGTCCTTACTTTATTATTTCTAAACTGGATCCTCACAAAGCATGTCAGATTGATGGTACCTGCTCCTGAACTGCCTCCTGCTCTTTCTAAACTCTTTTCAATCTTTTTTTTATCACATCACGAAATTAAATTTGTTTTGAACGGTCACTCTTCTAAATGTTTTGGCAGAACTCTATAATTGGAACCACGTTGTTCCTGATTTTCATTAACGATTTTCTTGATGTCATCAACATGTCCTCAACTCGGAATCTATGCTAAAGGTAAAACCTTTTTTCCCTGTCAATCGTAAAAGTTTGATCGATTCGATATGGTCAAATTGGAAGCTGATATAAATTCGATAATTCAAGCAAGAAATATTTCGTTAATTGTAACGACTCCAAAATGAAACATCTCTCATTTAATCATCTGAGAGAATGGTTTTTGCCTTCCATCAGCATGGCTGATGCTAACCTCCGGGTGACTAACCTCCGGGTGACTAACCCATTGTGCTTTCTTGAGCTAATGTTTTCTGTAGACATGAAGTGAAAAGATTATATTGAATCAAGGAAAGTTTGTTCACTGTATGGTGCTACACATTTATAAGACTACTATTCACCCATGCATTTAATATTGCTGTACCATCTGATTCTTGATAAAATGCAACGAATATTCTGCAGTGTTATCGATCTTGATCTGGCATCTCGGCTTCAGTCACTTATCCTCGGCCCTAACGTAACTTCCTTAAGCTTTTTAGATTAATATTTTCATGGTAGTTCTTCTGATGAGCTTTCTTCTTTGGTATCTAGACTTAAGGAATTCAAGTGCAGTAATAGATTGCAGACAAAGTCTCAGGATCTTCAAGTTGGACCGTAAGTTCTTACTTCTATTGCACTTTTAGCTTGTGGAACATTCTTCCGATTTCTTGCTTTCCAGTCAAGTTTGATCTTCAAAAATTTAAATGCAATGTCAATCATTATGTCTTCTTGGTTCCTGGTCTTTTGTTCCATCTCTTTTATAATTATTTCTTTTTCTCTTATTCCCTCAGACACAGGGAGCCATTACGTCTTAGTGACTTTATTACCTTGTTTGGGGGGGGTAATGATTTTTTTTTTTCTTTGTAAATATTAATTTATCAGGTATTGATGACGATGACCCACATCAAATCTGGCGAGATGTAATAAATGTCTGAAGTTTGGTGAACGAGCAAGATTTAAAGAAGGTTTCCCACCTTTGTTCGGAACGCCTTCAAAAAGGATTAAGACAGGTATTTACCAAGTAAAAACAAACATGCCATTCATGCTACTATCCAACATATGTATTTTTTTTAAAGTATTTATTATATAGACTAAAAATATCTGAGATGAAAGTCATTGAAACAAATAGATTTTAGGAGTGGCTACTCAGAAACGATATATCAACTGATCGAAGATAACAAGTCACTTTATTTCCTATGAAAAAGCATTTGACTCGGCAGAACACTCGACAGTATTTAACTCACAACGAGAGCAAGGTATTAATAAAAACTGTGTCAACCAAACGAGCCAATTACTCAGTGTATCAGTTCCCTTTCAATCACCTCGAATACAGGACTACTATTTCCTCCAATAGTTTCCATTTAAGTTAAATAGCGGAAAACTGTGCTGGATCTAAATATTTGGATTTCTATTTTTCATTGTCACGTGATTATTTTATCCAGAAACATTCGAACAAAAAGAGGCAAATTGTATTTAAACATAAACCGATAATTCTTTCACTACGTTCATATTTTCTTAGTTTTTCTTTTCGTGTTTTCTCAAGCGCTGAGTGATTGTACAATCAATAAAAACCTGTGTAAACTTGAAAAACAAGATCACAGTAACATTATATAACACACACACGAACACGCACAGATATACATGCACAACAATATGCTATATAAAAACAATCTATCAACAGATCGAAAATTCAACATAATATAAACAAATTTAGCGTTGGTTAACGATGAAAGGACATTTGATTTAGTAGAACACTCAACAGAATTCAAATCACAATAAGAGCAAGATATTAATAAAAACTGTATAAAAGAAAATCTATTGCGAATATAGTACTGCAATAATTCGACTAGAAAAGACGCAGTTAAAATGAAGATGGCAAAAAGAATGTGATAAACTGATAAGATGTTGCGTGAACGTTTTAGACTCAGTCATGAAAGTATTTTCCAGCAAGTGAGTTGATAAATGATGGCGGTAGATATAAAGTCTTAAGAGTCTTTAAAACATTTACGATTTGCTGACGTTACTTTATTAATATCCGACTCGTCGAATAAATACCAAGAAAGGCGAAAGGGCCGAAAGTAAAATAAAATTCAAATATATGATTTAACCGCGCTTTAGTCAGCTCGGATTTCCAAAAATGGATAGTCATCTGGCGTGGGCTTCCTATGATAATTGAGCTGCAACTGCGCCACACTCAACTGATCTAAAAAAAATATATCAAAGGACATTATTTAACTTTGGTTGACGATGAAAAGGCCCTTGATTCGGTAGAACACTCGACAGACTTTAGCACACAACGAGAGAAAGTTACTAATAAAAACTGTAAAAAAGCTATTGATAATATAGACGCTAACCATAGTGCAACAATTCGGTTCATATATCAGTTAGTCAGTTATGTGCAACGCGTGATACACGCTTAGGCGAACATTCAAGACCGACGAGGCAGATTCTTTTCCGCAGTAGGTTGCCATTTCTTTCTGCAGTAGCCCAGTTGCCATCAAAAGCTATAGAACCCGATATTTACTATAGCTGGGTATCAAAAGCTATAGAACCCGATATTTACCCATAGCTTCGTACCTTTTCCAAGGATATTAGCACGTAAATGAATATAATGGATTCGACTGGAATTTGAACTCGGCTCTCTGATTCATCAATCCGAGACGCTATCCATTACTCCACCGTGCCTCCTGTAGTTGCTTTATCACATATTCAAGATCAGGACTAGATAAAACATGAGGCCTCGGGATAGGGATTCGCTTGAACGATTAGACGCAAGCTTTGAATGTATCTCCCATCAAATGAGCTGATAAATGCTGGCATTACATATAAACTCTTAAGACTCTATAAACCATTTACGATGTGCTGACGTCACTTTATTAATATCCGACTCGTCAAATAAATATCAACAAAGGTTAAACGACCGACAGTGAAAAAGCCTAAATATATGATTTGAAATGAAGAGAAATAAACCAAGACTAATTTTCAATTATAACGTTAGGACAAAAGATCGTAAAATAGATAAAGACATGAAGACGTCATATATTTAGGGCAGGTGATGACATTAAAGTAAGATAAAGAAGACAGAATATTAAGACGTATGAGATAAGAATGAAAAGCATTTGAAAACAAGAGATATAACAACAATCATCTTTTGGCAATATGCTTAAAACGTAAAGTGCACATGGAATATACAATCTTACGTAGGGTGTATGGGTGCGAAACTTGGAAGGATCAGTGGAATGAAAAAATCAAACACGCAGAAGGATTGACAGAAAGAGAAACGCTAGGGATTAACATGAGATAAAGAAAAGGGATCAACATGGATTAAAGAAAAGATAATAAAATAGAATAAGGTATAACGATAGAGTGAAAAGCGCTCATTTAAAAAAAAAAACACGAATGTAATGTAAAGCACTTTACCAATATGCTAAAAACGTAATATAGAGTCTATTAAGGCATATTGGATCTAGCAACCGATTCTCTTTGCCCAGAGGGAAGCAGGTTCGAATCCTACCACAGAATGCATACTTTTCTTTAATAAGATTTCATGAATATTCAAGCCGATAGACGAAAATAAATAACTATACTGTTTAATAAATACGTGGAGCCTCTTATCTCTCTCTCTCTCTCTCTCTCACACACACACTACATATATATATATATATATATATATATATATATATATATATATATATATATGGATGGTGGTACTCACTTGGACAAACCTTGGGTAGTTCGACTTGTAGTAGAACAAATCGGTACCCAAGGAAAAAAGAGGAATAAAAAAAGGAAGAACATAAAACTAAGGCGAAAACAATCATCCAGAGTTCAAAGTTCAAAGCTCAAAGTTCAAAGAAAAAAAACCTACAAAACGAGTAAAAGGCAACCACGTAAAGTGCTCAATACACGAAGTAGAGCAAAAACTAAGCTAATCCTTAGGACCCCTGCAAACTATAGGATTATGTCACACACGCCTGTTCAGCTGCTATAACCCACAGGGATCACTTTTTCGATTGTACTAGCATGATCATCTCAATCATGATAGACATCTCTTTGTGTCTACATGTAATAATTATAAAGAATATTTGCAAACGTGTCCTCAAAGAGGCTAAATCTTTTTTTTTTTCCTGGCATAATGAGGCACCGTATAGCCTACAACAAGTTTCGCTCTCGTGATTTTTTGTAGGGCATGCTGTATATATATATATATATATATATATATATATATATTAGGTTGGTGCCAAAATAATTTCGTTTTCTCACATAGTATGTTAGAAAACGAAATTATTTTTGCACCAACCTAATATATATATATATTAAGACATTTTTATTTTTATACATTATTTTTATAGAAATATAAAAATATATATAAAAAGAATGTATAAACATGAAAATGTCTTAAAATAATTGTCGGACTTTGTCCATTTCATAATGTGTGACGTCATATATATATATATATATATATATATATATATATATATATATATATATATATATATATATATGTTTCATTAAAAACGACAGACAAGGTATTACGATTAGACTTTTTCTTTAGTTTTTCTTGCGTTTGAACAAGTGTTTTCTTTTTCTGGACACCGAGTGTGTAGAAACTTTCCAAATGTTCAATAATTCCAAGTGCTTTCGGCTATGCTTTTAGCCATTTTCAAGGATGATTTTATTTTTGATTTTTAATTGGGTGTAAAGGTTGTGTGCATGTTTCTAGACTTATAAGGATGCTTTATTTTACGAACACAGTTAGCACATTGTGGCCGTGTTCGTAGTTAATATTATTATTATTATTATTATTATTAATTACAAGCACGACCACAATGTGCTAACTGTGTATAGCCCAAAAGCGTTCGGAATGACAGAACATTTAAACTGGTTCTACAGACTCTGTGTCCAGAACACATGTTTGAACACAAGAAAAATTAAATAAAAAGATTAATCGTAATACCTGCCTGTCGTCTTTAATAAAACATGCATAATTATTGTACGCATCTTAAGATGAGGACAACAGTCCGAATAATGTAAATAGTGTAATAATAGCTCATCTCAGATATATATATATATATATATATATATATATATATATATATATATTGTGTGTATTCAGGCAGCATTTTTTCATTGATGCATGTTTCATTAAATAATATAGGCAAGTGTTGTCTATTTATTTTATGTAAATTCTTTTCATATCGTCTGATAAGCTTAATAACATTATCATTAAATGAAGAAAGAAAGTCACAATACTAATACATATGTTTTAATCATATCTAAGCTTTCAGCTTAAATAAGCCATTATCAAAGACGCTAACCATAGTGCAACATTACAATATATTAAGCAATACACGGACAAGACAGTGATGAGAGTCTGTTTCTGTTTACATGGAAGATTTCCAAGCAACGACAAACTCGTGCATATAAGACGCTCGAAGCGAAAATCGCACCGCAGCTCATGATATCACACATGACCACACGAAAACTTAGATAGGATTAAAAAAATATGTATCAATATTGTGATTTTCTTTCTTCGTTTAATGATAATGTTATTAAGCTTATCAGACGATCCATCTGTAAGGAAATTGTTCAGCCTTCACTACATATAGGACGGTCGGGCACTTTGACCTGGTGTAATGGTTAACAAGCCAATTACAATTGAGTAGTGAGTTCAATTATCACTAAGTGCGCCATACTTTTGGCTTTGTGTCGCATCTAATCTACGCTAAGTAAATATCTGTAAGAGGATTGATATCACATAACAGTAAACATTCTTTGTCGTTAACGAAATTTTCCTATTTCTTAATCCTTTTTTTTGTTTTGGGAAAGCATTTTTTGATATTCAATGTGCCTTTGGTTTCTCTATCAAATGTTTTGTCGTCTGTCATCATCATCATCATCATCATCATCATCCTCATCATCCTCTTGACTTTTGTAATCGTAGGCGGTGTGGATCCGAATGCAGAAGTCACACTGACTCTTTTCCACAACGGTCTATCAACGGCAGCCATCAGCTATTCTGGGATAGTCATACCTGTCCATTTTTTGATATTGCCCAACCAGTTTTTCCGTTGGCATCTTCTCCTGCGTCCATCTTCAACGGTGCCTTGCATGATGGTCTTGCACAGGCTGTCGTGCCTTGTGATATGTCCAAACCACGCCATTTTTCTCCGTTTGACAGTGGCGAGAAGAGGTTCCTGGTGGCCCACAAAACTTTCAACCCTTTTCCACATAAACTCATTGGTTTTTTGTTCTCAATAGAAAATACAAAGGAGTTTTCTCATGCATTTGTTCTCAAACGCTTCGATCCTTCTCTCTGTATCTGCCAATAGTGTTCATATTTCATATCCATGTAGAAGAATGGAGACTACCAGCGATTTGTACAGTCTGTATTTTGTTTGAAAGTTGATTTTGCTCGTCCATGTTCTTGTCAATTTGGCCATCGTCGTCTGTTATAACACCTTCCAAATGTTTAAATTACAGTACTGGGATCAACGTAATTTCTCTAATCCTCATTTCTAACTGACCTTGTGTCAAACGAATTTTTAATGTTTTATCTACGGTCGCCACAAATACGTGCTTTAACAATTGACTGAATCATGTCACTTATTCTAGACACAAATTTTGACGTCAGAAAATTTTAAGTGGTATTTTTCTTTATTTCTTTTTTATTCGTAAGACGTTGTCATCGAGCTGAGCTCTTGATGTCAATTGCTTCATCACGAGTTCATGGTGTCGATGGCGGCTTGCCGGAAATAGCAATTACGCCTTGTGAACTACTTTTCGAAATAATGAAAATAAAAAGTTCTTGGACGGTCGGGAGTGAACAGCTGGAAGCGTCTGACATGGTTGCAACGATTCTGAAGAATTCTTCTGTAGCAGATGGTTCCATGACTCATTGCAAGAGCGCAACAGAAGAAACGGCAAATATTAAAAAGAAAGAAAAGTAAAGAAACAGTGGGGGGGGGGGTAATATAAAATCAAATATAAATCTATATCTATATATATATATATATCTATCTATATATATATATATATATATATATATATATATATATATATATATACAAACAGCGTGGCCCGGCGTTGCTCGTACTTGATTCAAAAGTCGTACGACTCATACAGCAATCGCTATCACTTGACTTAAAATATTTTTGCCCTTCCTTACCTTTAAAGGAGTTCCCTTTGCCGTGCTGATGTTGCTGCATGCCTTACTTCTTGCCTATCTCACACAGCAAATTTTTTCTAAGCTCTATACTAAACATTGAATCTGTTACGAAAAAAGAACTAAAAAAAATGAACACAAAACGATCAGCTTTAAAAAAGGACTCGTAACTGGAAAAACCGAAGGAAAAAAGAATGTTAACAACAAATACTTTTTCACACCCAACCCAGTTCTGCGGTATTAGATTCAACGTTGAGAGAATTGGAGTAAAGTGCCATGCAAATTTAAAATTTTTCACACTTGTGACGAATGAAGCTATCGTTTTTCTTGCATGCTAGCATGCTATTTAACATTCGTGTCAGTCAGCTGTTGGCTCTCACGCTGGCCAATAGAATCTTCCTGCCTATTCGTGGCAGCCAGCTATAGTCTCTCTAACCCCGGCCGCAAACTACATGAAAACTGCCGTAGAAGCATGAAATAATCGATTATTTCCACTATCGAGAGTATAAAGGAAATTTACATTAACCAGAAAAAGGCTTAGACAGAAGCGTCTATCTTTTTAAATTTGGATTTTTTTTTATTGTAACTATAACAACGAAGACATTTCGATTTCATTTTTGCTTTATTTTTAAAAAGTCGGAAGATGAAACACGCCCGCAAAATCTAAAATTATTTTCCAATTGTCATTTTATACCAAATATATATATATATATATATATATATATATATATGTGTGTGTGTGTGTGTGTGTGTTTGTGTGTGTATGCGTGTGTGCGTGAGTAAGTTATTGGAAGGAAAGATCTAGAAGTTTGTATAACATTAAGTTTATTTAATAACTGCGAGAACTTTTTTTTGGTCTTTTTTTTAATTTGCTATATTTATAAGAGAATAGTTCTGAGTAATCTCTCAGTAATCAACACTGCATATTGTCAGTTAGTATCACACTTCAACTGACGTGTAATTATGGCAGTTACACTTCAATTTCTTTTTGTGTATACGCCATGTTTTATTATTATTTTTTAAAATTCTTTTGATGTGTATTTGTTCCCATAATGTCTTCTTACAAATAACTCAAGACAAGCGAAAGTGGCTTTTTTTGTTGTTTCCAATTAATTACACAAAAGACAGCTATTAAAAAATTAAATAGACAAAGGATTTCGCAGGATATCGGTGGTGCTTCTTAGAACTATTTCGGGGGGTATTTCCTGGAAAGATGGTGCACCATTAGTTTTGCTGATTTGCTGTTGAGTTGCTTTCTTTATAAGACCCAAAGCTCCAACCACAATAAGAACCGTTTTTTTTTTTTTTTGTTGTTTTTTTTAAGCCCCACATTTTTTTCTATTTCTATCTCTAGGTCTTTATATTTGCTTATTTTTTCTAAAACCCCAAAACCTTGTTTTTGTCAGTCAGTCTGCAAACTTTTTTTTTCTGTTTGACAATAATGTCTGGGCGATATACTTGTATTGTTTGATCTGTTTTCATAGAAAAATTCCAGATAATGTTAACATCTGTTCCATTAACTACAGATCCAGGTTGATCTTTATCCCTGTTTGCAACTCTTTTTATCCCCTAATGATGACACGATTTTCCAATGCGGATATTGACCTGTACTGTCATGACGGTTTCTTTTACTCACTGGATGTGAATATTGAGCACCCTGAGATTAAGTAATCAGTAGTTTCACTGTATTAGTTACAGAACCTACACATTTAGTCCGTAGTATTATGCAAGATACGAGCTTAGTTGCAAGTAAGCAGGTTCTCATCCTGTGCTGCCAGAATAAACCCCTCAGTATCACTCGAAAGCCACTAGTGGGTTGTAAATTGGTCTACATCAGTATTTTTGTCTCGGAGAAGAAACTGGCTGCATAAAGGTTTGTGGTTCCCACTCTCTTCTAAATGCTTGTGGAACCTAACCTTTTCGCCTCTTGTTTCACGTTTGTGGCATTTGTATCTGCTTCGGTGCTATTTACAATATTTAACCCGAATTCCTATGGCTTCTTTTGAAACAGAATAAGTCTTTACTTTTTTTCAATCTCCATTACGAATTGTAACGTCCAATCTTGTATAGGTGCTTGTTATTTACAAAGTCGTCATGTTGAAATTTCCTAAGACAATTCCAGGTGATTCATTCCCATGACTGGCCTACACTCCTTGGCAGATACAGACGTTCAACTTTCCGTGCATTCTATCGTAGAGAAATTTGGCATCAATTTATTAGGTTGGTGCAAAAATAATTTCGTTTTCTAATATATGTTACTATGTGAGAAAACGAAATTATTTTTGCACCAACCTAATACTTCAGTTCCTTTAAGTTTCAATTTATAGTTGAATCTATAAGTTACAATTGGTTTAGTTTGGTTTATTTTATTTTACGACATATCAATCTGAATGGGTTATTTAATGTCGACAAGATTTTGAGAATAGGTTCGTATAAATAAAATATGTATTCTTTGCAAGAAATCAATTTGTAGATCAGCTTTTGTTGACGTATTTTTTTTTAAAGAGGATTTTTTTGGTCGTGAATCAAATGTATTGCTGTTTTTTTCCAAAAATGTATTGCTGGTATTTTTACTATAAAAAAAACTATCTATATACTATCATAGTGTTTTGACCCCATTTTGGGGGTTAACCATTTGTCTATAGCTCTGTTGTGTCGGAAACCTACCCCCCCTCTTGAAGATGAACTTGTCTGCGTCTGTAAACAAAGACTTTAAATAGTGACATGTCAGTTGACATGAAGAAGACCGAGAGACAGAGAAGTTTTTAGCTGAGCTAGTTATTGACTACTCAGGCGATTTCTGTACCTTTTTACCAACCTATTAAAACCCTTTTTATTGTTACGTGTTATTTGGCGTTTGTCTCTACTAACCCCAAATCAACATCATAACAAGCTGGAACTCGAACATATGCTACCAACCAGAATGAGGGCGATCGTGGAAACAACAGCAATTCCACTCACCTCAAAACTTCCTGATCAGAGGTCTTGCTGCCAGATGTAGTTTATCGTTATACCCAGGACAAAGGTTAAAACCGGTTGTTAATATTTTTCGAATTCAATTCAGTTTCCATTATTACTCGTCGGATGCATTCATTTCTGTTTCTTTCTTTCATCTTTGAATATTGTATTTCAATTCCTTCATTCACGCCCAGTTACTTGTAAATAACTCCTTGGACAAGTTCCTTCAAGCTATATTCAAGAAATATATTCTTGCTACTAATAAGCTTTCCTCGCTTAAAGATGGCCTTTGAACATTTATCTAACCCAAATTCCATGCATAAATCATCTTTGAATATTTTTTTAGTTTTTTAAAGTTTTTCTAATTCATCACAATTTCTTGAATATAATTTCAAGTCCGCCAGATAAAATAGACAATTTATTTTTTTTTATCTGTAGTGATTCCCGATAAAAATAAAAGAAATAGAAAAAGAAAATATGTAAATAAAAAAATTCAAACTAAAATAAGATACTTGCACTTTTCTTTAAAACTCTCTCTCTCTCTCTCTCTCCCTCTCTCTCTCTCTCTCTCTCTCTCCCCCTCTCTCTCTCTCTCTCCCTCTCTCTCTCTCTCTCTCTCTCCCTCTCTCTCTCTCTTTTTATACTTCTCTCGGCTAAAAAGAAGTCACCCCAAATAAAAAGGGGAAGAAGAAAAGACTGAAACCGGCCGAGAAACTCCGGAATTTTGCAGAAGCAGAGAAAAAAAAACACCAAAATTCGGGGAGGCACTACGCATAACTTCCGTTATAAAAAGAATGATAAGGAACGTCATAAATTAAAATAATTTTGGCCAATGAAAAAAATTGTCACAATGTTTGTGCCAGATTCTCGGGGGCCTTGTCAAAAGTATATAAGCTGACACCGCTGTGGAGCAGTAGGTGAATATCTCACTATACGGATTACTATTCGGATCACTATTCGGTAGTTACTTTTCGAGTGAGTATTATCGAGCAAGTACTATAAGTTCGGGTGTTATCCGAAGGTGTCTGATAGCAGTATTGTTCAATGGCGTTACTATAGTTGTATCTGCGATTACAAAGTCTCTACTTAGACGACCATTACGAAAATGACAACGAATATTCGTTGACATCACAAAAAAATCCCCCAAAGGACTCAATCTGAAGCAATAAAAAAATTATTTTATAGGTTTCCTCATCTTCGTTCAATGTCGTATATTTCCGATAAAAATCACCTAAGAATATCTACTGGTGACATCCCGACGTAAACACACTTATCCACATATCTTTAGCACTATCCCCAAATCCTGCATTATTTAATAATTTTGATAAACACCAGAAAAAAAAAGATGGGATAAGATGTCTCCTTGAGAAATTCCAGATGTAATTTTTGTGTCCTTACTTCAGAGCCATCGATTAGAAAGCAAGAGTAACCTGTCATATTATGTCGTAAGAAATTAATTCCAAGTTGTTGGTGTGGTTTTGTAGCCTCGTCAGTTCGAGACTTTCACCGGTATGTTATGCGAGGCACGAAACACCTTCAGTAGTATCTAAACTGCCAGCTGTATGCAACAGTTTCCTAAGCTTAATAGTGAAAAAATGTTTTCGGACAGTAAAATCTGAACATTGAACATTGTCGACTGGCGATACAAAATCAAAAAGAACTGTACCAAATAACAGAAACCACATCACTAGAGGATTACCAACAGCAGCAACAATTAAAATGGATATTGCTGTAACCTAGAAAGGGTCACAGAATGAGGAATAACCAAAACAGAAATTGGAAAGGAAATGGTAATCTTTATAAGATCATCAAAATACAATACTCACCAGCGGTGTGAAGTAAGTAAACCACTGTTTGTGGTGGACTACATAGACAGCATATTACCTCCACTTACAATAGTGTCAAACGTATTTATCAGGATTGGGACATACACGTTAGTGTTCATAGGTACGGTATATAGCAAATATCACATGTAATTCGGAGACAAAATAATAATATTATCAAGATGCTGTCATACCACACTACTTCAAATAAAATGTTATGAAAGAAACCTCCATCAATAATAGAAAGAGTGATAAGAACTACTGAGCATGGAAGAGAAAATAATGATATAATCAAGATGTTGACATTCTACACAACTTCAAATAAAAGGTTATGAAGAAAACCTCCGCCAATAATGGAAACAGTGATAACAGCTACTGGGTTTGAAAAGAGAAAATAATGATATGATCAATATGTTGACATTCCACACCACTTAGAATAAAAAGTTATGAAGGAAACCCCAATCAATAATGGAAAGAATGATAACAGCTAATGGGCTTGAGAAAAGAAGATAATGACATAATCAAGATGTTGCCATTCCACACTACTTCAAATAAAAGGTTAGGAAGGAAAACTCCATCAATATTGGAAAAAGTGATAACAGCTACGGGGCTTGAGGAGAGAAAATAATGATGTAATCAAGATGTTGACATTCCACACTACTTCAAATAAAAGGTTAGAAAGGAAACCTCCACCAATAATGGAAAGAGTGATAACGGGTACTGTGCTTGAAAACAGAAAATAATGAGATAATCAAGATGTTGACATTCCACACTACTTCAAATAAAAGGTTAGGAAGGAAACTTCCATCAATAATGGAAAGAGTGATGACAGCTACTGGGCTTGAGGAGAGAAATTAATGATGTAATCAAGATGTTGACATTCCACACTACTCCAAATAAAAGGTTAGGAAGGAAACCTCCACCAATAATGGAAAGAGTGATAACAGCTACTGGGCGTGAGGTGAGAAAATAATGACATAATCAAGATTTTGACATTCCACACTACTTCAAAAAAAAGGTTAGGAAGGAAACCTCCATCAATAATGGAAAGAGTGATGACAGCTACTGGGCTTGAGGAGAGAAATTAATGATGTAATCAAGATGTTGACATTCCACACTACTCCAAATAAAAGGTTAGGAAGGAAACCTCCACCAATAATGGAAAGAGTGATAACAGCTACTGGGCGTGAGGTGAGAAAATAATGACATAATCAAGATTTTGACATTCCACACTACTTCAAAAAAAAGGTTAGGAAGGAAACCTCCACCAATAATGGAAAGAGTGATGACAGCTACTGGGCTTGAGGAGAGAAATTAATGATGTAATCAAGATGTTGACATTCCACACTACTCCAAATAAAAGGTTAGGAAGGAAACCTCCATCAATACAGGAAAGAGTGATAACAGCTACTGGTATTGAGAAGAGAAAATAATGATATAATCGAGATGTTGACATTCCACACTACTTCAAATAAAAGGTTAGGAAGGAAACCTCCATCAATAATGGAAAGAGTGATAACAGCTACTGGGATTAAGAAGAGAAAATAATGACATAATCAAGATTTTGACATTCCACACTACTTCAAATAAAAGGTTAGGAAGGAAACCTCCATCAATAATGGAAAGAGTGATGACAGCTACTGGGCTTGAGGAGAGAAATTAATGATGTAATCAAGATGTTGACATTCCACACTACTCCAAATAAAAGGTTAGGAAGGAAACCTCCACCAATAATGGAAAGAGTGATAACAGCTACTGGGCGTGAGGTGAGAAAATAATGACATAATCAAGATTTTGACATTCCACACTACTTCAAATAAAAGGTTAGGAAGGAAACCTCCATCAATAATGGAAAGAGTGATGACAGCTACTGGGCTTGAGGAGAGAAATTAATGATGTAATCAAGATGTTGACATTCCACACTACTTCAAACAAAAGGTTAGGAAGGAAACCTCCATCAATACAGGAAAGAGTGATAACAGCTACTGGGCATTAAGAAGAAAAAATAATGACATAATCAAAATGTTGACATTCCACACTACTTCAAATAAAAGGTTAGGAAGGAAACCTCCATCAATAATGGAACGAGTGATAACAGCTACTGGGCTTGAGAAGAGAAAATAATGACATAATCAAAATATTGACATTCCACACTACTTCAAAAAAAAGGTTAGGAAGGAAACCTCCATCAATACAGGAAAGAGTGATAACAGCTACTGGCATTGAGAAGAAAAAATAATCACATAATCAAAATGTTGACATTCCACACTACTTCAAATAAAAGGTTAGGAAGGAAACCTCCAAAATAATGGAACGAGTGATAACAGCTACTGGGCTTGAGAAGAGAAAATAATGACATAATCAAGATGTTGACATTCCACACTACTTCAAACAAAAGGTTAGGAAGGAAACTTCCATCAATACAGGAAAGAGGGATAACAGCTACTGGCATTGAGAAGAAAAAATAATGACATAATCAAGATGTTGACATTCCACACTACTTCAAATAAAAGGTTAGGAAGGAAACCTCCATCAATACAGGAAAGAGTGATAACAGCTACTGGCATTGAGAAGAAAAAATAATGACATAATCAAAATGTTGACATTCCACACTACTTCAAATAAAAGATTAGGAAGGAAACCTCCATCAATAATGGAACGAGTGATAACAGCTACTGGTATTGAGAAGAGAAAATGATGATATAATCGAGATGTTGACATTCCACACTACTTCAAATAAAAGGTTAGGAAGGAAACCTCCATCAATAATGGAACGAGTGATAACAGCTACTGGGCTTGAGAAGAGAAAATAATGACATAATCAAAATGTTGACATTCCACACTACTTCAAAAAAAAGGTTAGGAAGGAAACCTCCATCAATACAGGAAAGAGTGATAACAGCTACTGGGCTTGAGAAGAGGAAATAATGACATAATCAAAATGTTGACATTCCACACTACTTCAAATAAAAGGTTAGGAAGGAAACCTCCATCAATAATGGAACGAGTGATAACAGCTACTGGTATTGAGAAGAGAAAATAATGACATAATCAAGATGTTGACATTCCACACTACTTCAAACAAAAGGTTAGGAAGGAAACCTCCATCAATAATGGAACGAGTGATAACAGCTACTGGTATTGAGAAGAGAAAATAATGATATAATCGAGATGTTGACATTCCACACTACTTCAAATAAAAGGTTAGGAAGGAAACCTCCATCAATACAGGAAAGAGTGATAACAGCTACTGGGCTTGAGAAGAGAAAATAATGACATAATCGAGATGTTGACAATCCACACTACTTCAAATAAAAGGTTAGGAAGGAAACCTCCATCAATAATGGAACGAGTGATAACAGCTACTGGGCTTGAGAAGAGAAAATAATGACATAATCAAGATGTTGACATTTCACACTACTTCAAACAAAAGGTTAGGAAGGAAACCTCCATCAATACAGGAAAGAGTGATAACAGCTACTGGCATTGAGAAGAAAAAATAATGACATAATCAAAATGTTGACATTCCACACTACTTCAAATAAAAGGTTAGGAAGGAAACCTCCATCAATAATGGAAAGAGTGATAACAGCTACTGGTATTGAGAACAGAAAATAATGATATAATCGAGATGTTGACATTCCACACTACTTCAAATAAAAGGTTAGGAAGGAAACCTCCATCAATAATGGAACGAGTGATAACAGCTTCTGGTATTGAGAAGATAAAATAATGATATAATCGAGATGTTGACATTCCACACTACTTCAAATAAAAGGTTAGGAAGGAAACCTCCATTAATAATGGAAAGAGTGTTATCAGCTGCCGGGCTTGAGAAGAGAAAATAATGACAAAATCAAGATGTTGACATTCCACACTACTTCAAATAAAAAGTTACGAAGGTTAGGAAGTAAACCCCTATCAATACTAGAAAGAACTTTCCTAAAAGAATGTTTTAAAAGAAAGATTTTACAGTGGTTGCTTGGTGAATGATTGCCAAACATTTCCTTATTGGGAAAAAGGCGAATATTGCAATTACCATTATTTTTTTTTTAAACTGCGCAAAGTATGTTTACCGGATTGTGTATTAGAAAGTCTTGCGTCACACTTTGTTGCGTACTTTTTTGGTAATTTTCTTTATTAGGCCTTTCGAATGCAAAGGGCATTTGACGTAACTCACTATTTTCAAAAAAAGAAAGAGAGAAAATACAACACTTTCAAAAATGTTTATAATAAAAAGAAATGAAGGAGACCATTTTCTTAGAAAAATAATTCGTTTACGTTTCCGTTAGGAAAATAAAATCCTAGCCGATGTGAAATTTCGAGCAGATGTGAAATTTCGATCAGATGTAATATTTCGAGCAGATGCGAAATTTCGAGAAAATGTGGAATTTCAAGATGTGGAACATGGAGAAATTTTGAGCAGTTGTGGAATTTCGAGATGTACATTCTGTAAAAATGTAATTAACCTGTCCTAGAATGTAGCACTCTCTGTGGCTGAGTGGTCAAAAGCACGCAGCAGAAGACGGTGGCATCCTATAACGTGGATGCAGTTTCGAAGCTGTCTCGAGAGCAAATCTTTCGTTATGATCCCTCTGGAATGCACAGGCCGGTAGACGTAATTCAAGTTTTTGAGATTTGTTAATAATTCTATTTGATACACAAATAGAACTTTTTGAAAATCTCAAAAGTCATCTAAAAGCTGTTTACCCACAATGAAAACGTTTAGAAATAGTACACACACACACACACACACACACATATATATATATATATATATATATATATATATATATATATATATATATATATATATATATACCCAAGTATAGGATTGGTGTATACAGAATAAATTCCAATAACCAAAAAATACTATTCTTAAAACTGTGCTCAACAGAGAGCAGGGAAATATAATTTATTCAAAAATTATAACATAAATATGTTATGAAATCACTATAAAAATATCCATCTTGCTTCAACACTTTCAGTGTTTTACACTTAATAAGACACCAGAAGTGTTGAAATTATATCGCTATTTTTGTAATGATTTTATAACATATTCATGTTATAATTTTCGAACAATTAGATAGATAGATAGATAGATAGATAGATAGATAGATAGATAGATAGATAATGAACTGAGTAAGATAGATAGATAGATAGATAATACTAATTGGTAATTTGTAGGGATGATTCCAAAGAGATCATTAATCCAAAGAGAGTTGAATGTAAGTAAGAGAGGAATAATAATAATAATAATAATAATAATAATAATAATAATAATAATAATTAAAGACAATCCTTAAAAAGCCATTTCAGATATAATTTATTTCATGAATATATTGAAATATTCATTTCTTCAGACTGAATATTTTTAGAAATGAAATCAATGCATCCAGACGATAGAAAAAAAAGAAGAGGAAAAAAAGGAAAAAGTTTTTTTATATCAAAAAAGGAATAAAGAGAAAAAGAAGCATTTCAAAATGACATTAACAAAATAATTTGAGGAAAGAAAGAGAGCGATGTGCAAGAGAGAGATGGGAAACAGAGACAAGGGGAAGGAGGAGAGAGTGTGAACGAAAAGAAAGGAAAGAAAGAAGAAATAAAAGGATGACCTAGAAACAATTTTTTCTTTAATGGGATGAACAAGTTAATATACTGGGTAAGGGAGGGGTGACCAAAATTAAAAGTGTTACAGTAATAAGTTTAACAGTCATGTCATTTCAGATAAGTTTCCAGTAGAGCAGTTTGGTGTCTTAAAGAAGCGTTGGAGAAGAAATGCCGGTGATTGTAAAGTCTCTGCTTCCAACTCTAAGTGGATATCCCTATGTTACTTTTCTATCATTGATATTTTCATTCGGAAATATGGTAGCTTGGTATACCACATTCCAATTTTGCAGTTGGTTCCGATTCTACAATTACAAGAAAACATGTTTTCTAGTATGTTGCTGTCATAAAATGCTTTTAGAGTTTGGCTGTTGTGTGTGTTAATAATATAATATATTATGGACACTCAATCTCCTCTGTGTGTGTGTGAGGAGGGTCAAGTCTCTTCGCTAGCAAGGCAAAGATGATTATCCACAGATTCTTTTCTAACCTCTGCAAGACTATGGGATAGTGAAATGGTTGCCTTCTAGTTTTATCTTCAGTTAACAGGTCTTGGAATTCTTTGAATTCACCCACCTTTAAAAGGGTGATACTATGGACACTTACATAAGAAAGAGGGGCATCTCGACCTGGCTTTAATGGTTAATACGCTAAAACAATTACGACTGGGTAGTGAGTGAGTTCCTCACTGTGCCCCATACTTTCGGCTTTATACCACATATAAGCTACACTTAAAAATCACCCTAGAAAGGGAAGAGGTGGTTTCATCTTGGTCTCAAGTGTGTCTGTTTAATAATCAGCATGTGCTCCATTTTGTAGTCTAATTTTCTAAGCAGTATCTGCTTTGACCGAAGAGGAGTCGGAAGTATAAGAGAGGATGTTTTTTTTTGGAGATCAAGTGGCAATAAAACTGGAAATAATGTATATCCGGGCTTTCGTCTATATTAACAGTCATGCCTTTGGATCGAGGAGAGTTCTGATCAGTCTTTGACGGGAGATAGACACGTCGGTCGCGCGGTTCTTATGCCGTTCATTCGTATTGCCAACTGTCACGTAATGATGAGTAGATAGGCGAGTATGGTATAGGAGCTAAGGTGCTATATCAACACTGGAGAAGGTATGACAAGTATCCCTACGTACATACCCAGTTGATAAGGCGACTTTATGTATAAAACATCCTTGTGACCGTGCAGAAGGCCCTTTACCAGCTTCCCGTGTACACCTACGAGATCGAGAATAGAAGTGCAAGGTGGAGTGGATCATTGCCCGGTGAGTAGAAATATTGGGCGTGGGTCACGTTGTATGTTTGTAAAAAGGTTTTATTTTTATCCCTGTTGTGCAGTGCTGTTAAAATCTCTCTTTTTTTTTCAATATTTTTTTAATCATTTCACCCCAAGCAAGGTAATAAAGCCACTAAGAAGAAGGAGTTTACTGACTATGAAAGAATATGAGAGAAAGAAAAACATTATTAAGGAGAGAGAACAATAAAAGAACAGGACCTAAGAAGACAGAAGATAGTGATTGATATTGCATTTAAATTCTTGAAGATCAACGTTAACAGGAAAGTAAGAAGCCGAAAGGGAGATCCACAAGCTAGAAATACAAGAGAAGAAACTGTTATACTATTTACATTATTCAGAATATTCCTCATCTTTGTCGCCATATTTATTTCAATTTCGACCGTTGTACGCTCCCGGCCTTCTTCGGGTGGTTAGAATGTCGAACTGAACCCTCTATTTAGCTCACTGGGGTAGACTGTTCTAGTTCCACGTGCCATGTCTAAAGGATGTCAGTTGTCAGTTATCTCCTATTAATTCCCCTCTTCACAGCCTTCACCAGGTGTTGAGCTCACGCTGTGTGGGTCCTGTCACTGGAGATAACTAACGCCTTTATCCAATGTGTCCTCGAAATAAAGAGTTAAGTTCGATATTCCAACCACCTGAAGAAGGCCGGACCGTACAACAACCGAAACGTTGTAATAAATATGCCAACAAAGATGAGGACAATAGTCCGAATAATGTAAATAGTCTACATAATACCTCATCTCAGAAATATAGACAGATACTGAAAGGCCGAAACGTTGTAATAAATATGGCGACAAAGATGAGGACAATAGTCCGAATAATGTAAATAGTGTACATAATGCCTCATCTCAGAAATATAGACAGATACTGAAAGGCCGAAACGTTGTAATAAATATGGCGACAAAGATGAGGACAATAGTCCGAATAATGTAAATAGTGTACATAATGCCTCATCTCAGAAATATAGACAGATACTGAAAGGCTGAAACGTTGTAATAAATATGTCGACAAAGATGAGGACAATAGTCCGAATAATGTAAATAGTATACATAATACTTCATCTCAGAAATATAGACAGATACTGAAGGGCCGAAACGTTTGTAATAAATATATCAAGAAAGATGAGGGCAATAGTCCAAATAATGTAAATACTGTACATAATACCTCATCTCAGAAATATAGACAGATACTGAAAGGCCGAAACATTGGAATAAATATGGCGACAAAGATGAGGACAATAGTCAGAATAATGTAAATAGTGTATATAATACCTCATCTCAGAAATATAGACAGATACTGAAGAAATTGCTAGCCTAGAACTTAGCCATTTCAGCTGTTAAATGAGACCTTGCCGCCAAACTAGTACTGCGCTTAAATTCATATAGTCTGGCTACTATAGAGGAATGCTTATCAGAACCATTACCATGAAAATATTTATAGAAAAAGACACAGGGAAGCAACATTACGTCTGTGGGAAAGTGACTGAAGATGAGGTGCCTGGTCAGTACCAGTGACATTACAGATTCCTTTTGATTGAAATTCAGTATTATCTAACTTCTAGATTGGTCCCGACTGAAAAGGCTGCAGAGCCTAGTCGATTTTCCCAGAACGGGGTGGCGAGTAAAGAGGGATTCCTATGCGATGTCTCAATCAAAATTTGAATTCTGTTCGTTAATTACATTTTTCTCCCGGTGACCACCCACACCTTTGTCTAGTAATATATTTTTTCTTACAAGTCTTTCTAAAACACTTACTACATTTAACTGATTTCACAATAGCTAAGCAAAAGTAAATAACACTAATAACATCGTACAAAAGATGACGTAACGAAATTTGTGTCACCCTGATGCAATTTCAAGTGATTTCGTTCAATTAATTTTCGCTGGGTCACATTTGGAAACTGGTTCGTAGTAACTCTTGAATTCGCTTTTAAGTCCGCCCTTTCACACACTGTGACGACGACTGTCTCGTGCTTTTCGAAAAATATTAGGTTGGTGCAAAAATAATGTCGTTTTCTCACATATGTTCCTGTGTGAGAAAACGACATTATTTTGCACCAACCTAATATCTTTTTTTTTTTTTTCCCCAAGAAACACTGCAGATTTTAATCTTAGCAATTGTTAGTGTCAGGGCATAAAAACATCAAGGACTTGATCCTTGAGGCCTTGAAAAGGGCATTGAGTCAGACAATTATTATAAAATCTGGAGGTCACTATTTTAAGTGCCACTTGACAAATTGTGTCTGAAAAAACTAACGGCTAGAGTATCGTCTGATAATGAATTTTCACGGAAACATGACTAAATATATCGCTAAAAATAGTGAAACAGCCAGATAATCTCAGAACGTCAATGCCAATTCGGAATGTACGAGGGTCGTTCAAAAAGTTCTACGGCCAACCCAGAATGAGTTGGAGAAACAGGACAGTTCTTTTTACTATTTTTCAATATAGCCCCCCACCCCTGACATCAATCCGTTTGGTTCTATGATGCTTAAAGTTTGCAATCTGATCACAAAAGAAGGTGGTATCCTGGTCCTTCAAAAGCTCCTCCACAGCACATATGTTCTCATCGTTGTTCCCAAAAATGGTGACCACGCAGGTGGGATTTGAGTTTATGAAACAAGAAGAGGTCAGATGGATCTAAATTTGGTGAATAAGGGGATGGGGGTAGCAATTCAAAGCCACAATTAGCTTCTTTAGCTACTGCCACCTCAGCAGTGTTTACGGGCGGGTTATCCTGGATCAAGAGCACACCTGGCCTCAGCTTCCCTCTACAGTTTTGATTTTGTCGTAATTTTGATTTCCCAAGTAGTCTATCAGAATAAAAAAAAAACAGCTGCCAACAGATTCTCACTGCTTGAACTTTTTCAAGGATGGAGAATCAGTGTTTCTACTGTTTGCTTTGAATTCAGGGTCGAAGTTGTGAACCGAGGTTTTATCTTGTGTTGCTTATCTAAGGTGGAAATTCTCAGGGTCAGCGTGAAAGCGAGTCAGAAATGTCCTGGAAATATCAACTCTTTTCAGCGTCTGCTCTGGTGTCAGTATTCTTGGAACCAATCATGCAGACAGCTTGTTCATCCGAAAGATCTCAGTTAAAACAGTATGGACCGAACCAGAACTAATGCCTCTGGACTTAACTATCTGCTCTACTGGACAGTAAGACGTTTGTTATCAAAACATTGAATGGAAGGAACTACTTCATCATGAAACTAAAGCGGTTGTTTCAATTAATTTGCACAAGAGTATACATATGCGGTCACTGGAAAATTTTAAAAAATAGTCCGGATTTTTCTGCAGGTCTTCGCTCGTATTAATAATTTAAGATCCTGGGAGTCAAACAATTCATCCTATTCAAGCAAGAAAGCCAAAGTTATATATGATAAACAGTGAGAAAATCCGCGAAACATGATTGACTTAAAAGTAGAATATAGAGGAAAATTTTACCTAAAATCTCGTTTGGTTTTCTTTTGCGGCATATCAACACCTCTATAGGTCATATATTGCCGAAATCTAAATATTTTGAACATAGTTTTATGACTTCAACTACAGAATGTATTGTTGGACATTTTGCTACAAACATGTATCTTTAATAATTTTTTATATGAAAAAATATTGTAGTATTTTTAATATAAAATGTTTTGTTTTTGTTAGAGGAGTTCACATTTCGACCCTATCTGGAACACTAACAGGAGCTATCATATCGGGTTAGGGTGAACCTGGGAAAAACAGAAATTAAGCGGTGGTTCCACGCTCCTCAAAACCTCCACTCTCACGATTCCTTGCTGCCAGATGTAGTTTATCGTCATACCCAGGAGTAACTTAAAAATTGACAAAAATTAACGAACAGGTCCAGAAGGAAAGAAGACGTGAAAATTGTTTCTGATGACTCTGGTAATACATCCAAGATAAACATACAAGAAGACCATTCGAGAAAAACTTTCTGTGACTTGATCCTGAGAACTCTCTCTCTCTCTCTCTCTCTCAATCTCTCTTTCCCCTCTCTCTCAATGTTAAATCAGTGCGATTAATTCAATGAAATCAGACAACTTTAAGGGTCTATTGGTTATAATTTATTTACCCAGGGAATTTCTTTTTCCGTGGCTCATCAGATCTCACTTCCAAGTGTTAAAATGAATTTAAATTTACATTTTATACACTTTTGAGGGGTAGTTTTAACTTGATAAAATTTTTAAGTCAAAAAAAGAAATTCCCTGAGGAAATAAATTATAACCAATGAACCCATAAAGTTGCCTGTTTTCATTGTGTGTGTGTGTATATATATATATATATATATATATATATATATATATATATATATATATATATATATATATATAAGTGGACATACACTATATCTCTGATATTGAGCTCTTTATCTCATAAATGTAGCACACATTAAAACTATATTCCTTCATATATATATATATATATATATATATATATATATAGTGAGGGAGAACAAATATTCATTTTGATACTACTTGTTACTGGTAATAATAAGAAAATTTTATTTGAATTGAAGGAACGATATACTGACAGAAGGGTTAATGAATTAACCCGTGGGAAAAATTGAAGATTTTAACTCTCATGTCAACAGCCATCTCAATTTTGCGTCGGGGTTTTGAACAAGGAAACACATATGGTTGATTTGCATTTGAACTGCGACAGGGCAAATAGTAACAATGATTGACACTTATCACACACAGCTAAAAATACGAGCTATGAATGGAAAACCTTTTTTTTTTTTTTTGTAAACAACGAACTTAAAATTAATCGTTCCTGGTCAGAGAGAAGCTGATGTAGAGGGCACAGATGAGTCACCAAGGAAGGTGAAGGAGCGACGCACGCCCACTAAGGGGGATTAGTTGAAGATGATAATAAGAGGTAGTGGAAGTGATGCCTGTAACCATCACCCGTAGAAGAAAGGAATTCCCCAAAATTATGGCGTAATTTAATTCTGAGAACCTAAAACAATGAAGATGACAGGGTGCGGGGAAATATTGGATTCTCCAACTGCGCCGTACCCCATGCCAGTTTAGGCGAACGTCAATGAATACGAATGCTTGAAGGGCGATAGTCAGAAGGAGACGAGAGATTGTTCCACACACCGGGATCGAGACACCCCACGTGATTATCTACCGCCGAGAACCTCCGACATCAGCCTTGTGCTAAACTTTACCAAATCGGTAAAAATAAATGTACCAAGTCAACAAAGTTTCACGTCCGGGTAGAAACGGGTTGGGCCGATAATTGTTGCATGCGAATTCTGGAATTTAACAACAATTAACCAATTACACTACGAAAGATTTGATATTTTTTTTTAAATTTATTCGAGTGTTATTTTCTTCTTTGCGCCTTCTCCCTGTTGGACCAGCCCAATACGAAGATACCTGACGACAATTCGATCTTGGCCGCCTTATGATCAAAGCAAATCACAACGTAGGATAAGGCAGGACTTGGATCGAAGTGATCACTTCATCGATCAGCCGCGGTATTGGACGTCTTGGGCGACCGGGGAGTATGTAAGGCGACATTTGGTTTCCGTGGACCAGGATCGACCCCGAAGACGACACATACACATACAATATTTTAATATATTGTGTTTCCGATTTCATATAATTAATTATATACAGATTCATATTAACTAAATATGCATAGAAAACAGAAGAAATTTTCATTTAATAGAAATAAATCACAATTATGCATTTTAATGGACGAAAAAAATATTTGTACGATATAAATTTCAAATTTTAAAACTTTTAAATTGATTTAATACTCTAGAATGTTCCAATAATGTTATCAGCAGTTATTTTTACGTTAAAAAATACAAACCATATTTTGTAATTGATATTCGTGCAAGAAGGTTTTCATCATGGCAAGAGGTAAAGAATTGGTAAATTTGCAAAAACGATTGTTAAGCTTAGGAAAGAAGGTAAAAATAAGAGGAAAATCTCGGTCAAACTGAATATTCCATTTACTACCATTAGATCATTTTTTTAAGCATTTCACCCTAAGCAAGGCGGGAAGCCACTAGCACGCAAGGGGTTACAGAGGATTTGGAGCTAGAGCAGATAGGAGTGATAGAGGAAAGGATAAGGATAGTGGATAGATCAAGGCAACTGGAGATGTCGATTGACATTACATTTGAAAAGTTGGAGATTATAGCTATCAGGGAAACAGGAAAAGGGAAGGGAGTTCCACAGGTGACAGGTGCGAGATATGAAGCTATTGGAGTAGAAGAGACGGATACATTTAACAGTTTCAACAGTGAAAGGGTGAAAGCGGGATCCCAGCCTCGTGGGACGCTTGAGTTCATGAAGTCTGGGAACCAGCGGAAGCAGCTCATCGGAGCAATTACCATGAAAGTATTTGTAAAAAAGACAGAGAGAGGCGACAGCACATCTGTGAGAGAGCGACTGCAGACGAGATGCCAGATCAGGGCCAATTACATTGCATATCCGTCTCTGGATCTTACCAAGAACCCCGAGGGGCTCCAGACCAGATATGGCAGCAATACTCTATGCAGGGGCGAATGGTTGATTGCAACATATAAATAACTCAAAACTGTTGCAAACCAAAGAAGAACAGGTCTTCCTCGGAAGATCTCTTCAAGACCTTCGAGGAAATTAATGCGCCAAATTAAACAAAATCCATTGGTTACTTGTCAAGAGTTGCAGGATGATTTGCTTTCGTCAGGAATTTGTCACTAAACGAACAATGAGCAATGAAATCCATAGGAACAATCCAAAGTTATGCTCTCCCCAGAAAACTCCACTGCTATTGAAAAAACACAGAGATGCCAGATTGAAATTCGTTCGTGAATATAAGAAAAAATTGTAGTGTGGAAGAGTATTATGGGCAGACGAAAGAAAATTGAGTTGTTTGGACGTAATTCTAGAAATCATGTACAGAGGAAAGATGGCGATGCCTTCACAGTTCCTACAGTGAAATTTGGTGGTGGCAGCATCATGGTTTGCGGATGTTTTTTTTCTGCAAAACGTACTGGCAGTATATCAGTTAGAGATGGTAGAATGAATGCCGCAGCATATCAGAATATTTTGGAAGCAAATTTAATGATTTCGGCTGAAAGTCATGAACTTCCTCCTGGTCGAATATTTCCACATGATAATGATCCTAAGTACACTGCAAAATCTACGAAGAAATGGCTTGCTGAATATGTAAATATCCTGAAATGGCCAATTCAGTCCCCAGATTTAAAACCAATCGAGAATCTGTCCGTTACTTGAAAATTCAAATGCAATCGGGAGCTCCAACAAAAATGCCGGATCTGAAGACCATTTACGAAGAAGAATGAAACAAAATGCCAACTAAAATTTGCAAAATCATTAATTGAGATCTACAAGAAGAGGTTGGTTGCTGTAGAAGTGAATACTGTCTATTCTAAAAAGTAATGAAGATTATGTTTTTTTTTGTATTGTACGAATACTTTTTTCACCCATTAAAATGGATAAATAGGATTTATTTCTATTAAATCAATTTTTTTTCTTTCTATGCATATTTATTTATTATGCATCCGTGTAGAGTTAATTATATGGAAAATATGTTCGTTCATTAGTTAAAAATACAATAAGTTAAAAATTTGTATCTCTACGAATATTTGTTTCCCTCACACACACAATATATATATATATATATATATATATATATATATATATATATACCGGAAGATAGGATTTGGTAACAGGAACATACATGATGACGAGTCTTCGACAGAAACCACATAAGTGTTTGTGTCAGAATATTTGCCTCTATTTTTCATTGTTTCCTTTTCTTTCTTTTACATATTTTTAATATCTCCTTATTTCTTTCTTAATATTCTTACTACTTTATCACTCTTTCTTTCTTGCTTTCTTTCTTTCTTAATATTTCCCCGCATTTTCTTTCTTGCTTGCTTGCTTTCTTTCTTTTTTCTTTCTTTCTTTTTTCTTTCTTTATTTATTTATGAATATTCCCCACTCTTTCTTCTTCCCTTTCTTTCTTTTTTTTTTCCTTGTTTATTTCTGTGTTTAATATTTCGCCACTCTTTTATCTTTCCTTCTTTCTTTCTTTCTTTCTTTCTTTTAATTTTTATTTCTCAGTTCACTTTTCTTTCTTCTTTTCTTTCTTCTTTCTTCCTTTCTTTCATTTCTCAGTTCTCCTTTTCTTTCTTTTATCGTTTACATTTTTATTTTTCAGTCCAGCTTTTCTTTCTTCTCTTTCTTTCCTTCATTCTTTATTTCTTTCTTTCTTTTTAAATATTCTTTGTTCTTTTTCCTTTATTTTCTTTCTTTCAAAGTTTTAATTTTTTTCCTTTGTCTTTGTTTGCTTGCTTCTTTCTTTCTTCTTGCGTTCTTTCTTTCTTTTTTCGTTCTTTCTTTCATTTTAATACTTCTCCACACTTTCTTTCTTTTTTTACATTTAAATATTCTTTATTTCTTTTTTCTTTATTTTTCTTTCTTTCTTTCTTTATGGCTTAGTTTTTATTTATAGAGTTTATTAAATTCATACATGTATATTTATATTTAATATTCATGAATTAGACCTTTTCAATTGTAGAAATACTTGTACGGGATTTTGGTGTCTTAGTAGTCAGAATTTAGTGAAATTCCATGAACCCTGTTCATGACCGTCATCGTAATCCTCATCATAATGATAAGGATAAAAATTTTAGGAAGACCCTATGAAATGGTTCCTGTCACTCGTTAGGCACGATTTGTCGTTCAAGACTCATTGACACTGGCAATTCTTCTGCAGTTTCTTACTCACAGAAAGTGATTGAATCATATCTCTCCGGGTTTGCACATTGCATCCCTAACCACTAAGATCTCAACCGCTTATGTTCTCTCGATTGCTTATTCTTTTGCCAGGAAAATCCGTGTGGATACAATGTTCGCAGTTGATCGATAAATTCTATCATCATCGGCCCGCAATGTAACGAGAGAGAAAGAAAGATGGAAGTGCATTTCAAGACATCTTTATGTAAGACATTTCCCTTTGAGTAACTGCACGAGTGCACATGCGCGGTAAACCTCACCTTGTTCCCATACGCTGAGTTGACGTTGATTCCAAAGGTCGGGAGTGGAGTAGGTTGAAAGTGAGGGATAATCTCGTGTTTACATTTACAAAGTGGATATCCGGGCGCCAAAGAAAGACCTGGCTATCGCAGATTGTTAAAAAAAATAGTAATAAAACAAAGGGTAGAATATGCAGATGTAAACTTTTGAATATCGAAAATCGTTTTATATTGGATACTACAAACGCTGGTTTCAGCTTAAGTGTTTAATCAACCAATCAAGGCATGAGGGTCACTTTAGGTAGAAGGTTACTTAGAAAGATTGTAAGTGTGTGGAAGTAAGAGTGTATTAGAAAAAAAAAATACGTCAAAAAACGACATTATTACGTCATTATTTTTGCACCAACCTAATATTATGTAGACAAGTAGAATAGATATCGGTTGACTCTGGACACTGTACTTATCAGGGAAGCATTCTCTTGGGAGTGTTCTTGAGGAAGAATCTCAGTGGAACGTGCTTTTTATCAAAGGAACATGAAATGAATAGGGATGATTTTCCACCATAAATGGATGGCGGACCTTAACTATGAAGGTCCAAGATATTGGCACTAATAAATGTAAGTCGCCCGAACATCTATCATAATAAAAGCAGGTTTAGGTTGATTTTGTTTTACTGCATATCAACACCTCAATGGGTTATTCAATGCAGACAATATTTTTATTGCTGGTAATATTTTCTTTCTAAAAAATGGATTGCTGGTAATAATTTTTCTTTTCTTTTTTTTCAAAAATGTACAGCTGGTAATAATTTTTCCAAAAAAGTACTGCTGGTATTAAAACCTATTTTTACATTTTCATAGTGCTTTAACCTCCGGTTTGGGAGTTAACTATTTGCACATAGCTTGGACCCTAATCAGTGCTACCACTCTGTGTTAGGGTGGACCTGGGAACACAAGCAACAAGGTTGTTCCATGCTCCTCAAACCATCCTGATCAGAGGCCTTGCTGTCGGATGTAGTTTATCGTCTTACCCAGGACGCATAATAATAGCGATATAATAGTGAAAGGCAGGCGATAATGGCTGCAGAGTTTAGAATAATTCATCATCCACAAGGCCGAGTATGTACTTTTGGACTCTGTCCAAGCTGGGCACTGAGGATTTGGCAACCGTAGCCAAGATATAGCACAAATCCTCATTTCTTTATCTGATTTGGCGCTTATAAAGATTAGAGCATGGCAGGAGGAGTCAGATACTTTCGGGGTGGATACAATGAGCCGAATGTTCTTCCAGCATCTTTTGCGATGGCACAAATATACGTGTTCCAGGTGTGAGCTTTAACCCCATCAGGCGTTCGAGGTAAGAAGCTTCTTTGAGGGTATGACCACTCAACAACATTTTGCAGGTTTAAGCTCTTGCTCGGTAGTGATTAAATATCATTAAGATTGGTTAGAACGTGGCCGATTGGTTAGAACGCTCGCTTTCTGACCATGATCACAGTGTCCGAAATTTATTAGGGTCGATTTGTTATCGGTCTGGAGCGTACTGTACATTTGGAAAGTGTCTGAAAACCATACCACGCCTTGTGAGTAAAACTGGGTAGACGGAACCCTTGGCATCAAGTCACAAGTCATCGTGACCGTGGGTTTGAGCGTGATTGCCTTGATCAGACTATTGATTACGCTAGATAACGTTCTCTCTCCCTGAAACTGTAACTAAGCTCTGTTGCAGCTCTGTGTGTGTTGAACAAATACAAAATATGCCTGAACAGACGCGTCCTGGGTAAGAAGATGAACTACAACCGCGTCCAGGGTAGGAAGATGAACTACATCCGCGTCCAGGGTAAGAATATGAACCACATCCGCGTCCAGGGTAGGAAGATGAACTACATCCCCGTCCAGAGTAAGACGATGAACTACATCCAACAGCAAGGCCTCTAATAAGAAGGCTTTGAGAAGTGTGGAACCACCTCTTAATTGCTGGCGTCCCAGATCCACCCTAACCCGGGGTGGTAGCACCTGTTAGGGTCCCAGCTATGGGCAAATAGTTAACCCCCAAACTGGCGTCAAAACGCTATGAAAGTGTAAAAATAAGTTTTAATACCAGAACTCCTTTGTGAAAAAGCATTACCATCAATACATTTTTAAAAAACAAATAGTAACACATTTTTGGATGGAAGAAAAAACATTACCAGCTATACATTTTTTATAGATTCTGTCTAAAGGCAGAATACACTACTAATATCTGTTATGTTAAGTTTTGTTATATTTTAGGAGTTTTTTTTTTGGGGGGGGGGAGAGTCATCTCCTTCCCCATCATTTCATGATCATTATATTTCTATATATATCTTTAAGAAAAAAAAAGAAACATTTTTGACATTTTTATATCAGGGTTTTTTGTAGGTTCCCTGTAAATATGTGGCAGTGCGTTATATATATTGTTGAATGGTGATGGGTGTGCTCTTGCGGTGAGTGAGTAAATTGTAATGGATTAATGGGCAGTGAATTGGATTAGCTAGGTCTAGAATAGTTAATGTTGACCAATCGTCCCCCACAATTGTTTTTAAATCTGTTAACCTGACAACGTCTATTCCAAAGAGTACTCTGAATTATAACAATATGTCATCACCAATAGGATTCCTAAACGCGTTGAATGAACCGGAGCACGTAGAAACTTAAATTAGATGTTAGCAGCGTTGAATAGGTTAAAGAAACTGAAAGACAAGAAAGCCTTCGGACAGGGGAATGGCAGGTTGATAAAGGCATAAATAAAATATTCATTATGGTGTACCCCAAAATACTGGAAGACATAACATATGAGGGAAATTCAACCATTATAAAAAGAAACAAGCAACCAAAAAAAAAAAAAAAGCTGGTTATTCCAAAAAGGATTTTCTGGAAAATAAACAGAACCCAAATGAAACTGTATTCAATATTTACAGAGATTGAAAGAAGCATCAAAATATTGCGAATTTGAAAAACTTGGTTCGAGAGAAATGTATATAGAAGTCGTTATATATAAGCATTAGATACTTGAACGGCTATGAATTTAGGAGCAAGTGTAGAATTCTTGCAGCAATTGTAATTAATTAATGAATTTAATAATGGTAAAGACAATCTGGAAGCATACAACACAACTAAAATCCTAATTAAGTGAAAATATTGCAACAAAAAACACGAAAGAACGAAAGAAACAAAAACGAATATCAGCCCTAGGAAAATTATGTTTAAACTGTAAAAGAAAAGACCATTTCCAATCTGTGTGCAGATAAAAAAAGAAATTAGAAAGTATAAACCCTCATACTGAAAATACAGAATTATATTCGATAAGAACAACTAAAAATTATAGAAACGGTAAAACTGAATGGCGTAACTTTTCAGATGCAGGTTGACATGGAAGGAGAGCAATATTGCCTTGATCCCGAGGAACTTCTGGGGGGAAAAAATGGATAAACCCAAATTAAGAAAAATAATCTTAATTTAAAACAATTTGGTAGATCTGTCATCAAAATTCTAGGTTCCTTTGAAGGAACTTTCGAGACAAAAACTCTTTTGAGATTATTCCCTCCACTGTTGTAGAATGCACAAAAAATCATGGACTCCTGGATAGAGACGTTTTATAAAGTGGATACGACGAAATTAATGAACTACATAAAGTCAAAAGAATCTGACATTGGACCAATGAAAGGATATAAAGCGAGTATTTGTCTAAAAGATAATCGTCACCCGATTTATTTTGAATCTCGAAAAATACCTCTTCATATTCTACACATGGTAGTTGCAAAACTAAAGAAAATATTAGAACAAGGCATATTGAAGAAAGTTATTCAATGTGATAGCAGTTGGGCGTCACCAATTGTTACTATACGAAAGCCCAATGGCGATTTGAGGATATGCGGGGACTACAAAGTAGATGTGAATCATCAGATATGACCTGATTTATTCCTCTTACCTAACATAGAAATGCCAAATCATGAATTAGCAGGATTTAAATACTTTGCCAAGATTGACCTGAAATCGGTATATAACCAAATAGAAATTGACGAAAAATTTAAAGTCACGATAGACTTACTAACATTTGGAGTTAAGTCATATTTTCTCCAAAAGACAATTGAAAACGTTCTATCGGAGCGGGTAAAAATATAATCATATATCAAGTCGTTATAGGCAATAGTGCTTGCAATAAAGAGGAATTTAAAAAAAAATTAAGTTTTAAACAAATTAGAAAATTCTGGTATGACGATAAATAGCGATAAATGTCAGTTAACTTACAACAAAATATCGTATTTAAGATATCAAATATCTAAAGAAGGAATTTCATGAAACAATAAACTGATAAATAAAATATCGGAATTATATATACCAAAAAATACGAAAGAACTAGGTTCCTTTTTGGCATTACCCATTTTTATAGCAAATATCTACGTAGATGCAGGGACCTAATATTTATATATATAGATCTGCAGAATGACATGAATTTAAATGGACTCAAAAGCAAAATATAGCTTTTGAAAGCCTAAAAAGGTACTAATAAGAAAATCGATTGCCAAAATTTTTGATCCAAAAACACACGTGACATTGACTATGAATTCAAGTGAACATGTCGCAATTTTACTTCAAGAGGTTCATCCACTAATGTACCTGTTGAGAAAAGTATCGTCAGCTGAAGCTAACTACTCCAATATTGAGACAGAAGCGTTAGAATTAGTATGTAGCACGTAAAGAGCACGAATTTATTTGTTAGGACGAAAGTTTTGTTAAAAGCAGACCGCATCAGAGTTTATATTTATCTCCCGAAAAGAATCACCAAAGGTCATATCTTCTAGAATTCTAAGATGGGCTATAAAACTTATGGCCTTTGATTTCGTAAAGGAGAATACTATTCCACATGTGGATGCACTATGCAGACTAAATTTCGGCAGTAAGAAATTAGAAACGTCTGAAATTTCAGAAGATAAAATAATGCACTGGGTTAAAACGGAGGTTTTACCCCTAAATCGTCTCTGAATGGAAACAATACACGATCCAGTGTTATGTAGAATTTCAGACAGAATAAAAAGAAACACATGGAGCAATTATTCAATGGAAGAAAGACCCTACAAGAAATCAATACATAAGTTAACTGTAGAGAAAGTCACAATATGGAATGGAGATATTATAATACTCTCAACCCAAAGTTTAAGAAAAGAAGTACTAAAATGTGGACAAGATGATGTATAACAACGACACAAATGAGATTAAAATTAGAAGCGTGGTGGCCAGGATATTCTTGAGATGTAGAAGACTATGTAAAAAGGTTCCCAAAATGAGCTGATATAAAAAAAAATATTCGGCAAAATAAAAATTCATTCGTGGCCTAAAGAAAAAGAATTATGGGCCCGGATGCACATGGATCATTTTGATATTAAAGGCATTGGGCTATTTTTAAATTTATTGGATTCATTTTCAGGATGAAACGCAGTAATTAAGGTTCTTGACAGAAAAGTCATCACTGTAAAACAAATATTGGGAACAATATTTTCAAGGAATGAGGCGCCTAAAACTTTGATTTCATATAACGCGCCAGAATTTTGCGAGGAAAGTTTGTGCTCGTGGCTAAACGCATATTGGACGCACCCCCTATAAAGTGCAACCCTACAACCCACGCTCAAAATATTTAGATTTTGGCATTAAATAACCCATAGAGGTTGACATGCTGCTGAACAAATCAACCAAACAACATGAAATAACTCTTTCTTATATTCCATATAATATCCTACAATCTCTTAAATGAAACTGTATTCCAAAATAAAACTATAAAATGATAATATAAAACATACATATCGCCACCTCTATTAATTATGTCCACATAAAAATCGATTTGCACAGAAGCTGATCTACCAATGTTTTCACTTGTGAAAGCAAAATAAGCGAATCTTATTTTTATTTCTTCAAATCTCCAAATGGAATCGCGAAAAGAATGGTGTAGACTGTGAAAATGGGACTAAAAACATTTTCCACATTTAATGATAATATAGGGAGTTATTTACCAAGATTACTGTTAAACTATAGGACAATTCCACATGTCGACAGACTACAAAGTCCCTCCTCCTTAATGGGTAGACAGATTAGAGATCCCATAACAATGTCATTTTCAACAAGTGAAAATGTATGGTATTAAAAAGATAAAGACTCTAACCCAGAGAAGGCGAACTTTGTAGTACAGAAAGAACACAAGACAGTAATACTAACGAAAAATGGACCAAATTGTGAGCCCATGCGGATCAATTCAGAAGCAGAATTGAACAGTAGGATATAAAAATGAACGAAGAATCTGAAGATGAAGAACATGAAAAGGGCAGGGATAATGAACCCAGTAGTGAAACTGAACAATCTAAGGATGACCAGAAATTTGACGGGGGGGGGGGGATCGTAAGAGAAAAATGAACTCAGATCTAGGTCCCATCTAAGTAGAAATCAAGATACACGCCAAGAAAGAATTTAGATTCACAATAATAATTATAAGTCAAAGGTCAAAGAAAGGCCTAGGGACATTTCGGTACAGAAAGCTTTAGTATTGTATGTAAATGAGGTATTGTTATAAAAACTGTACACCACATCGAATGCCAGTCGAGCTAGCACCTGGTGATCTGACAAAATCTATTCCAGAAAATACATAACCCACCGGAAACTGTAAGGAACTTCCTACAATCAAAAATACGTTGCAGCTTTAAATATTAGGTTGGTGCAAAAATAATGACGTAATAATGTCGTTTTTTGACGTTAAAAAATACGTCAAAAAACGACATTATTACGTCATTATTTTTGCACCAACCTAATAATTCACAATGGGTTGATAATCCGTAAACAAGTAACAAATCAATTAATCTGTTGTCAGTTGCTGAGATAAAAACGATTATATTGGGTTGACCAAGACGTTCGTTCATTTATTAAATAAATTTTCTACCCATTAAGGGAAGGAACCTTTTACCAAACCCAACCCAACGAGTTGCCAGTGTTTCCACCAATGCCTGCTTCACGACATAATAGTGTTGTTAATCCCTTATTTATCTTTTCTAAAAATGGTTGTTCCGCTTCACTTTAAGGCTAAAGATTTCATACTCATTTGAAAACCAATTAGATAATATAATAAATTATAAATGTTTATATAAAAACTATAAATTAAGACTTCAGAACAACTTATTAATACAAATTGTACATTTATTTTCCTGCTTAGTAATTTACTACGAAAATTAAAATCTGACTCCATATTCTTAAAGCAAATGTTTCGGTTATAATTTGGTTAATTAATCTTACATGGAAAAATTAACCAAAATATTGAGTTTAATTTACTTTTCTCTCTTCCTGACCTTTCTTCTTGTATCTTTTCTGTTTTAGGAAAACTTATTTTCATCATGAAAGTTGGCAAATCGTTCCTAAATTCTATGACCAGTTTACAATGTGTGCCTAATATAATATATGTTATCTGTTATTCCATCTTTACTCCATCTGCAATTAAACATTTCTTAAAGTTGGCCCTTACTGTGGTTGGTTGATTAATTTTGTTTAACGGCAGATCAACACCTCTATGGGTTATTTAATGCCAAAATCTAAATATTTTGAACGCAAATGAATGATTTCAACTACAGATAACATGTATTGTTGGCCATTATACTATAAAATGGTCATCTTACTATAAATAGGTATTGTTGGTAGCTATATAAAATGTATTTGTATAATTGTGTTGTTTTTTTTATATTTTTTAGAGTGGTCACTATTTGCCCATATCTAGGATCCTAACAACGCGCTACCTCCTCGGGTCAGAAGGAAGAATTTGTGGTAAGACGTCTTAAAACTGGCAAATTTTAGCAGGGAACGAATCACTTATGGATTTAAAACATATCAAATTCCTAAAACTAAAATTTGACAAATTTATTCAATAAGAAAAACGTCGACTTTACAACCCTAAAGATGATTTGAAAAATGCAATAGAAATATTCAACAGCACGTTTACTGAATAAACTAAATAAATTTTCTCTTGCAGAATTCAAACTTTGAATAGTTAAACGACAAAAGTAAGTGGCACACACAAAAGATTCCGGAGGAGACTCAGCGTGACGCCACAGACGCCGGATGATTCCGTGGGGATGACCTGAGCGGTATCCTTCTAGCCAACAAGTGCGAATCCACGCCTCGCAGGATGACAGTAGCTTACTTCTGGGATGTTAACGTGTGAGAAAAATCGTATGACAGCCATCCCAGAGGGAAGAGAATGTTGAATCCACGTTCAGGGAGAGCTTCGGTATTACACAGTAATGTTTCGTATGAAGGATCGTTGTCATTCACAAGGATAACATTGCATAATCGAGGTTTCATAAAATGTAGACCACAACAAATACTGTCGCCCCCCAACAGATTTAATTATTTGCAAATTGAATCTGCTCTTCAAACATATGAAGCTTTTAATGATTTTTCCGAAAGATGATGTCTTCTGCAGCATTTATTGTGCTTTAGTCGAAATCTAATTGCTAATGGAGGTTTGAGCGATTTCAGTTCTAAGTTCTTTTATTCGCTTTCACCATTTTCTTTGCATTTTCTTTGCATTAAAACCTTTTTTTTTAACTTCAGTATTTGAATGGAGGAATATTAACATTGAAGTCACACATTTTGTCAGCTCCTTGAAAGCATTGCTTCCAAATGAATTCTGATCTTATAATACGCTACCCTCCAAAAAACTAACAATGTCGTTTTTATCATTCCATTCTATTAAATGCAGTTTTGATCATTCAATAGCAGCAGATAGCTTCCTAAGTTTAATGCCAGGATCTCAGATTTTATATACACCATCTGGAATTGGGATGAAAGCAGTGATGGCGCCTACCCTGAATCCATAATAAAAATGATGTGAAATTAGTAAATGCTAAACACTTCAGATGCTTCGGTGTATGGATCAGTTATAAACAAATTTAGTATAAGAGAAAGGGAAATTGAACATAAAATAGGCTGTGCTCGGGGTAGTTTCGCCCAAAACCGCCAATTGCTACAAAGCCAAAAGATTAACCTGAAAACGAGAGTTCTTAAATAGCCTCGTCAGGTCGAGGCTTTCATAGGGATGTCATTCCCGGTCCCAAAATCCTTCCAAAATATGAGGGGGGCACATAACAATGATGTGGAAGTGAAATGAAGAACGTGATGGTACATAACACGAATCCACAATACAAATCCAGGATGAGGAATTAGTAAATGCGAAATATTTCAAATAGCTTGATGTATGGATCAGTTATAAACAAATTTAGTATTGAAGAAGAAGAAGAAGAAGAAGAAGAAGAAGAAGAAGAGGAATAAATGAAAAATTGAAATTTATGATTTGACAAATTATTACAAGATTTGATGATAAAAAAGAGTCATTTTAAAACAAAATCTTTTTAAAAAGATTTTGCGTGTTAATTTTAAAATTTAAATTTCTGATTTAAAATTAATCCAGCGAGTAAAAACTGCGATTGGTTGAGCATTGGACTGCACTGATTTCGTTTTTATTGTTTTTTGTTTTATTATTATTATTATTATTATTATTATTATTATTATTATTATTATTATTATTATTATTATTATACTGCTCAATTTATTCAACAGCACTGGGGCAATGCAAATTGAAAAATGAGACAACTGATTTCTTGAAGTTATTAACAAATATAACCAAATAACAACTGTATTTGCATAGTCATGATAATTTCAATCCCTTCGCCGGACAATGTTTACTTGGACTCTGTTCTAAGGGGGTGAGCAATAACTGAGCATTATTAAAATAATTAGACGCGTTAGTCTTAAACATGGGTAGTTAAACGATCTACCCCGTAGAGTAAATAAAGAGTTCAGTTCGAAATTCCCTATAGGTTACCCGGATCAATAAGTACCTGATGAAGTCCGTAGAGCACAAAAGCCGAAAACGTTGTGATAAAAACAATAAAAAAGAGTCCGCATGTAAATATTCTAAATAAATGAATACGTTTCTATAAATATTAAAAGACATGTGAGATGTCTATATTTCTAAGATGAGGTATTGTAACTCCTTACACTACTTACATCGGTCGGAATGTTGTCCTCGTCTTTATTGCCCTATTCATCACGTTTCGGCCCTTGTACGCTCCGGCCTTCTTCAGAGTCTGTCTATATTTCTAAGATGAGGTATTCTAACTATTTACACTACTTACATCGGTCGGACTGTTGTCTTCGACTTTATTGCTACATTCATGACGTTTCAGCCGTTGTACGCTCCGGCCTTCTTCAGATGATATTTCTCTGAATGTCAGATATTTCGTACCAGAATGTTGAACCAACATACATTCCTAATATAGACATTACCTACATAAAAAAAACTTTCCTATATCAAAACATGATAAAATCAACCGACACACACAACTGACCAAATCAGAAAGAGTCTTCACCAAAATGAAATCATCAGTACTTCTCCTACTAGACATACACACATACACAGTTATGAATACACATCATCCGATGTCCGCATAGATAAATTAGTATTCTTTCAAACTTACATATATATAGAATTATCTATGGTTATAAAGCCAGTGTTACATGAATGACCAATGATTATCGAACTACACTAAATTGAAAATACCAGAATCTATATTTTTGTCTGTTTTTCCTCAATCTCTGACGAAGATTTAATAAAAGTGAAATGTGTTTGATTGATATGCATTTCAAATTTGTTCTTTATTTTATCATTTGAATTGAATAAATAATCAGTTTAAAAGTATTTTAATACGAAGATGAGTTTCATCATATTTTTATTATTGTATTTAGCATAAGTAAATAAAAATGTCCAATACAGAATAATAATTATTGACACTGATCAGTAATCTGTAATCAGTTCCAATCAAATCTGTTCTTCATCCGTCAATTTTTTTTATTTATTTCTGTCCATTATATACTCATGAAGTGTCGGATTCAAGATGTCAACTTCCGAACGTAGTCGTAGTTTTGTACGAGTTAAACGGTTGCCATACACTCACTTTTGCGCAGGATTAAACTTTTCAAAAAGTAGTACCAAATTTATAACGTTAAATTTTGTGTTCGTTGTTGATTTTGTTTTAAAAATGGCAATATTTCTTCTATCGGCTACATAGGAACATTCGGCTAGATCTGGCCGAAAATCGTCAGATCTGGTAAATTTATATAACAGAATTGTTAAAAATAATTCTGTTATATGTTTAAAAGTCCATTAAACCACGAGGGTCGTTGGGGCCGCAGTCGTACTTCAACCGTAGCAACTGAGAGTGCGTCTAAGGTAAAAAAGCAGCTTAACTGAGACTTTCCCTCTTCTTTCTTCTAGGTTAATCAACTGGACAAGTCAAAAGCTCCTAGTCTCTGTCCTATTATTTATGGGAGTTTTTTTGAGGGGTTTTGGGGGTTTTTTTTATTCTACTAAGCTGGCTAACGCACAAGCCAAGAAAGCTATTTAACCCATAAGCGAAGAACATTGTTTCATACTTTTTCAAGGGTGTTAGTGCCAAGTAACATAGAAATACATTTCGTCAGGAATTGATCTCGACACAACTATTCCACTTTCTGGGATGGTAGCCGTTACGCTTCCCGCACGTCTCTAATCACCCAAACCTGTAAAAGTTGTATGGTGTGCCTTTGCCACTTGGGAATGAAACACCGACTCATACAAATTCAAATAACAGAATGTGATCTTATTAAAGTTGCCCGTTGGTAATATATTCATCAACGACCTGCCCAATGTCATCAATTTATGACTCAGTATATATGCTGATGATACAACTATTTGCTCCTGTCTCAATATTACCTCTGATAAGTTGGATAAAATCAAATTGTCAACTGATCTCGAAAATGGTCTTAAATCTGTTAACTGAGACAAAAAATGGCTTGTTAATTATATCGTCTCCAAAATGAAACTTCTCTCTTTCTTAGAAAACAATTTTATCTTCCATCAGAATGGCTGATGCTAACCTCCAAGAAAGTAACCTTCTAGGTTGCATGTTCTCCGCTAACACAAAGAGGAATGAGTATATTGAATAAATTACTGGGTTTGCTATTAGGAAAGACAGTTCACTATGTCGTACTGGTGACTTTTTTATTACCAGTATCTATCTTGCATATTTATAAGTCTAACATTCGTCCGTGCAGCGAATATTACTGCCAAAATCCAAGGAAGCTTCATTCCTAGCATTTCGGCTTCACTTTTCCACCGCAGTTCGTTTATAAATGCTTTCACGATTATTGTTCTTATTAGCATTCCTCTTTGGTGACTCAACTTCACGAATTTAAGCGCAGTACTAGATTGGCAGTTAGGTCTCATAATTTTACTGTCGGAATTGCTAAGTGAGTTCTATGATAATATTTTCTTCACCCACATTTCTCGCTTCTGGAAGTCTCTCCTGGTTTCTTGCTTTCCAGTCTACTTTGATCTTCAAAAATTAAAATGCAACATCAGTCGTCATCTTCTGTCGCCTTAATCCCTGTTCTTTTATTGTCCTGTCTGTTTCTTTCACTCTTAGAGAATTCTATTATCTGCTAAATAGAATACGGGGCAAATTAGGATGATTTGATTCCGTGGAAGTAACATGACCTGCTCTAGTTGTAAAGGCCTTAACTGGTGAATCCCATCTGAACATTTTTCATTGAAATAAGGAAAGGGTAGTGATGGGTTTGCAACTTTGCGTCTGTGGGGAAAGAGACTGCAGAGTGGCAAAGAAGTCTTCCTGAACAAGACCACATGACTCATTTAGAACTCTATCATGAAACTATCTCTTCTCAATTATGGATGAAATAGTGGGCTATAATATACTCTTTATCCTTGTTAGGGCAACCAGATTAGGGAAAGGCAATGAGCCTGAAATGAGATGACTTCCATCAGACATTTTTTTGCCTTAGCCACAACCAACGTTGCTATGTCTACACTACACCTAATGAAAATAGTCATGACTGGGTAAGAACGGTAATTAATTAAGATCTATTGAACGTTTTGGATTCACCGATGTAAATAAATTTTATGATCTCAACGAAGACTGGTTGCCACTTTCGTAATGCTTGTTGTAGTAGAGACTTTGTAATCGCAGATACAACTATAATAATGCCGTTGAACAATGTTGGTGTCAGACGCTTTCGAATAGCACTCGCACTAATAGCACTTGCTCGATAATACTCGCTCGAATACTACTCCGTATAGAGATCCTAATAGAGAAATAGTATAGTGAATATAGTAGAGAATAGCGGTCCGTATAGTAATAGAGGATTATCTAGAAATGGTGATCCGTGTAGTGTAGAGGATAGACTAGAAACAGAGCTCAATCTAGAGATCACGTGACTTCCTATATGTGTTTCCTCTATGGTCACATGGTCTACTTAATTCAATAATGGGTTCGCCTTTGTTTGCTCACTGGCGATCTATGTTCAAACTCAAGCGTCGGCAGCGACACTTTATTCCTATATAACAAAAAATTCGAAATTGTCAATGAAAATAAGAGTAAAAAAGCAAAAGCTTCTTTGGAAGAATGAAATATAAACGGTTCACTCAACCAAGGTGAGATCGTAAACAAAGAAAAGAAGTATCTGTCTATATTTCTGAGATGAGGTATTATGTACATTATTTACATTATTTGGACTATTGTCCTCATCGTTGTCGCTATATTTATTAGAACGTTTCGGCCTTTCAGTATCTGTCTATATTTCTGAGATGAAGTATTATGTACATTATTTAAATTATTTGGACTATTGTTCTCATCTTTGTCGCCATATTTATTACAATGTTTCGGCCTTTCAGTATGTGTCTATATTTCTGAGATGAGGTATTATGTACACTATTTACATCATTCGAACTATTGTCCTCATCTTTGTCGCTATATTTATTACAACGTTTCGGCCCTTCATTATCTGTCTATATTTCTGAGATGAGGTATTATGTACCCTATTTACATTATTCGGATTATTGTCCTCATCTTTGTCGCCATATTTATTACAACGTTTCGGCCCTTCAGTATCTGTCTATATTTCTGAGATGAGGGATTATGTACATTACTTACATTATTCGGACTATTGTCCTCATCTTTGTCGCCATATTTATTACAACGTTTCGGCCGTTGTACGCTCCGGCCTTCTTCAGATGGTTGGAATGTCGAACTGGACACATGGCACAGTGGATAAAGGCGTTGGTTAGATCCAGTGAAAGGACCCAAATAGTGTGAGTCCAATGCCCGGTTAAGGCCGTGGAAAACTTTCAGTGAGAAATTAACGGGAGGTAACTAATAACTGACATCCATTAAACATTTCACGTGGAACTAGAACAGTCTAACCCAGTGAGCGAAATAAAGGGTTCAGTTCGACATTACAACCACCTGAAGAAAGCCGGAGCGTACACCGGCCGAAACGGTGTAATAAATATGGAGACAATGATGAGGACAATAGTCCGAATAATGTAAATAATGAGAAGATATGTCAGTGGGTGTTTAAAACAGCCCATAAAATAAAATGGAAAGAAAGTGAAAATATGGACACATGATGATGCTAGAGAATTTTTAAAAATTGTGGAATATAATATTTATAAAGGTAGATAATATAAGTTTATAGAATGAAACACTCGAAGAGAGTTGAAAAAGAGGAGGCAGAATTGAAAGTTTTCAGAAGAAATAGATTTACATCGTTGAAATTATCAGAAATATTCTCTTTAATATTTACTGGTATTTACTTTCATCTTCAATTTTTAATGTCTTTTTTACGTCGGTCTACAGCAGTGAATAGACATGGTTGCAACGAAAATGAATCACAAGTTCTCAGTGAGATTTAAAAATACATCCCTTTTCCTTTAGGGACGATTTGTAAACGTTCAGATGCTTTAACTTCAAAACTACGGCAAATTTACAGAGCTGAAGATCTTATCTAACCTTTAACTCATCACTTGTGACTTTTACTTTACTTGACGTCAAAAAGTTATTATTATTATTATTCAACACATCGGACCAGGGGTTAATTAGGATGAGCAGTCGTTTCAAGCTCAGAGTGGATTAGACGCATTAAGTTCCCTGGTTAAAACCCCGTCTGGGGATGCAAAAGGTGATTATCTCCCTCTGGTTGAGATGAAGTCATGCGGCTCACGTGACGGACGATGCGCGACGGCAGTTTATAGAAAGCCCACGCCAGTTGCTATTTATCAAACATGGAGGCAAGATGTGTCTGCCCACGTAGTCGCTATGTAGCCCACGGAGATAGTCACAAGCCTACAGCAATAAAGAAAACCACGTGATTTCACCAGGTACATAGATGATATCAGTGACCTCTTCTTTCTCCTGTTAGGAAATATTACATATAAGACTCTCTCTCTCTCTTTCCCCTTTTCACACTGCTTGTTTTATACCCTTGTTATAGTTTCTCTCTGTGGGATATATTTGTGACAAATATGTATATATCTGTATAGATATTCTAATTAAGAACAAACTGATGTTTATCGTTCTTTTCTATCATATATTCTGTTCCTGTCGTTTATTATGGCGTCACTATAATGCGGATATATTAATGCTTATAATAGGGAAATAATATTAATGCCTATAATAGGGAATATTATTTCTTGCCTAGCACCTCTACAATTAGCCCTCATTTTTTTTTTATTAAAAACACCTTTTTTTATGTGAAGGCACGCAATACCATCAAAGAAATACTTTTAACGAAGTGAATTTTCGCACAGAAGCTGAAAAAGTTCACCTGAAAGGTAACCTATAAATTTTTCATACACATTACGCAATATTCCCCACAAACCCAGGCCTTCATCTCTTTCTTATTTTATTTTCATTTTGTACAATGAATCAGTTAAGCTGTGAAATATGGCAAAATAAATATTATATCGAACGCGAATTATACATACATACGATCTGGAACGACGTAACAGCGGGAGTGGAGATATAATGATTAGTGGGTTAATACCACGACATTCATTCGTGGTAATTTTAATTAACATTTTAATTAAATTTCACTTTTAATTAAATTTTAATTTTGATTAAATTTTTAGTTTATTTTGTTTGACTCTGACTCAGTTCTACTACGATTTTCATCGAAAGTGTTTCGCTAATTTTTCTTAGTTCAGACACATTGCAAACGTGAATTGATAAACCTCATCAAATAATTTAAAAAATTGACGATCGCTGGGTTTGACCTGACTGCAAATAGATACTGACACCCTTGACTCACAGGTGAAACAGTGGACCCCGATGTTTATTCAATCGTATTTCACGCCTTATTTGATGCATAAAAAGAAAACATACAACAAAAAAAACAAGTTATTAAAAGAGGAGCAACAAGCACTTGCCGTGTAAAGCAGACATCGACTTTTATTTTGGTTCCCATGTATAATTCCTATCTTTAATGCAAATTAGCGGTAAAATGGATGCACATATCATGGACCCAATCAGTTTCCTTTCGATATTATGATTAAACGATCTTGTTTCCGTGTAGTGATTAGAAAAAAAAGCAAAACTATTGTTTTCATGATTGTCATCGCATCATTTCTATGTTGATGCATTTATTCAATTCCATTTCAGCCATTACGATCAGTTCCCGCCACCTATTTCCTTTTCCCATATAATCTATACAATCTTTCGAGAAAAGGAAACTTTGTGCTTAATCATCAAACTTCCTAGACCGTCCTTTTATCCTCTTTAGTCCAGCCAACGAATCTACTTTTTTTTTATTTCAATGTTGTTACTCCCTAAAAATTAATTTCTTTTTATCAGGTTTCTCTTTCTTAGTTACGTTTCAAGTGTTTTTCTTATCATCCTGAATATTTCTTTCTTAGATTTTCTTTTCTATTTTCCTTCAGCGATATTCGGCTACTCCGAAATATGTATAATGGCGCTGTACTCTTCATATGCGGTATGTCAATTCCAACTGTTGTCAAAGTTCTTGCCCTGAACATAAATATTTTTTATTGAAAACTCCATTACGACGTCATCGCTGACGATTTTAACATTGACGACCATAGTTTCAAGTTCTTTCTTATTCTTAAGATTATGCCAACTGCACAGTATAGTAGGGTCAGTTGGGCACCGTCTGTGAGAAAAAGAACACCATCACGCAATTCACATCCCGCCAGAAATTTGGCAACGGCATGCTGTACTGCTTGACATTCGCGCCAGAATTTCCAATACGAATATTTCAGAGTGTTTGGGTAAGAGTGCAGAGGATTTGGTAAGATTTCAATGAGCCTAATGGTTATTACGAAGGTGTTTGGAGGGATCACTAGTGATGGCAATGTTATGTCGCCATTTATCATTCCACAGGCCCTCAAAGTCAACACAAAGGATTACATCAAGTGCCTTTGAAGAGGTAAGTGTTGCCCTGGGTCCAGAGAGTGGCTGCTGAAAGACCCTATGTCTGCTACACAAGCAGGAGAAGACAGTGATGGCTGCCAGACAATTTCTGCGCCCACATCACCCTTTCTATCTGGCCACCAAACTCCCGAATCTTCCCCCCCTTAATTATTATGTGTGGGGTTCAGTTGAGACCAACATAACTCTTTATAACACAAAAGATGAACTGAAGACAAGGATTATGGCAGCATTCACCAACTTAAACAAGGAGACTGTCCAAAAAAGTTGCAGGAGATTTCAAAGTCGTCTGGAGACTGCGGCTGATTCCAATGGCGATTTTATTGAATAAATTTACTATTTATTATTTCAAGGTAATTTTGTGCAATTTCGGTAAATATATCTTAAAAATTAGATGTGAGTGTTATTTTCATTTTTTGCGTCATTTTGACGACAGTTTATCCATCGCACACTCTACAATAACGTGGTCGACTTTTGGCCTTGTTCGGAAGAATTGGTGTCTTTTGCAGCATTTAGGGATAAGGTTAAGTAATATAATAACTATGATAAATAGTAAAAGAGACAGAGAGTCATAGGATTATTCCTATCTAACTTGTCTGCCAGGGAATTTCTTCTAAAGCCCACTAGGTGACTTTGTACAAAAGGAAAAGTTACAAACCTGATCTTTCTTTCTATTGCTGTCTCTCTCCCTCTTTCTCTCTTTATCTCTCTCACTCACTCACTCTCTCTCTCTCTCTCTCTCTCTCACTCACTCTCTCACTCACTCACTCTCTATCTATCTATCTATCTATCTATCTATCTATCTATCTATCTATCTCCTTTTACCAACAAAAATCTGTAAGGGAACATTATAAAACTATTCTGTCTTTTCTTCCTTCTCTCTCCCTTTCTCTTTCTCTCTCTCTCTTTCTCTTTCTCTCTCTCTCTCACTCCCCCTCTCTCTCTCTCTCTCAATCTTTCTCTTACGTTCTCTCTCTTTTTACCTACAGGACGCCGTAGTGACAAGACGTTTGTTTATATTTTTGAGATGAGGTATTGTAATTATTTACATTATTTACATTGTTCGCAATGTAGTCCTCATCTTGAATGCCATATTCACGACATAGATAGATCCTGAAGAAGACTGTAGCGTAAAATGGCCGAAACATCGTGTCTTCTTTCCCTTTTAGGTGATTTCTTACTCTCTAAGGAACCGCGCATCGCATTGTATACAACACAAAACAACGCTACACAATCTTCTTTTCGAAAACAAAATCTTCTCATGCAATCCCAAAAATATCTCCACAACAACCTCATAATCACTATAAAGACAACGCAAATATATGTATATATATATATATATATATATATATATATATACAACGCAAATATATATATATATATATATACAACGCAAATATATATATATATATATATATATATATATATATATATATATATATATATATATATAATTTATATATATATATTTCATATATATTATATATACGCGGTACTTATTGGAAATCGCACAATATCAATGATAGAGACAGCATATTTAGTTGGATTGATGTGAGTTTGTGATCCTGGGTTTCACGCTATTTGCGATCGTCAGACAAACTGGTTAATTTTTTAATTTTGTATTTATATATGGTTGCGTATATCGGTGTTTTTATGGAAGTGGAAGGAAAAATTGTTGTCGGGTGATCATTTCATACGTACGCAGACATACATAGACGCACGATCGCGCATTGCATCTCATACAAATATGTATATATGTATGTATGTATTTATTCAAAAATATAACATATGCATATTATAAAATCCCTACAAGATTTCAATTTTGTTTCAATACTAATGATGTACCTTTCAAGTGAGGGGGTTGATTACAATACAAAGTTTTTTTGTTTTTGTTTGTTATTGTTGTTGTTTTTTTAATCAACATCCCCACTTAAAATGGACACCATTCGTGTTGAAACAAAATTGTAATTATGTAGTAATGTTATAACATGTATATGTTATAATTTTCAAGAAATAGTATTTGTACACTATTTACATTATTCGGACTATTGTCTTCATCTTTGCCGCCATGTTTATCACAACGTTACGGCCGTTGTACGCTCCGGCCTTCTTCAGATCGTTGGAATGTCGAACTGAACTCTTTATTTCACTCACTGGGGTAGACTGTTCTAGTTCCACGTGCCATATTTAATGGATGTCAATTATCAGTTATCTCCTGTTAATTTCCCTCTGAAAGTTCTCCACTGCCTTAGCCAGATATTAAACTCACACTCTTTGGCTCCTGTCACTGGATTCAACATTCCAACCACCTAAAGAAGGCCGGAGCTTACAACGGCCGAAACGTTGTAATAAATATGGCGACAAAGATGAGGACAATAGTCCGAATAATGTAAATAGGGTACATAATACCTCATCTCAGAAATATAGACAGATAATGAAGGGCCGAAACGTTGTAATAAATATGTCGACAAAGATGAGGACAATAATCCGAATAATGTAAATAGTGTATATAATACCTCATCTTAGAAATATAGACAGATACTGAAAGGCCGAAACGTTGTAATAAATATGGCGACAAAGATGAGGACAATAGTACGAATAATGTAAATAGTGTACATAATACCTCATTTCAGAAATATAGACAGATACTGAAGGGCCGAAACGTTGTAATAAATATGGCGACAAAGATGAGGACAATAGTCCGAATAATGTAAATAGTGTACATAATACTTCATCTCAGAAATATAGACAGATACTGAAAGGCCGAAACGTTGTAATGAATATGGTAACAAAGATGAGGAAAATAGTCCGAATAATGTAAATAGTGTACATAATACCTCATCTCAGAAATATAGTATTTGCTCTACTCGGCTTTTAAGAATAGTGTTTTTGGTTATCGGAATTTTATTCCAGTTGTAGGTAACCTGCACTTGTATATATATATATATATATATATATATATATATATATATATATATATATATATATATATATATATATATTGCCCTCCCACAAATTTAATTATCCCTCTTGTACAAAATAGTCTACGTTGTTACAAATTGCTCACTTCCATAAACGTATTGGTGAGATAATACCGTCACAATCTTCTTTTTATTTCTTTGTTCTCATTTTGCTTGTAATATTTTCTGAGGGTGTATTATCAAGAAAAAACATTTCTATTCTTATGCATTGGGAATAAAGTAAATAATTTTTATGCATTGTGAATAAGTTAAATAATTGCTGAATTAATTTCTTTTGAGATTGTTGAAAATTTCTAGCCAATTTTTTTCGGTGTCGCTGTTAATCTAAACGGACCTCCGCCTACATTATAACTTTGGGTTCGATTCCTATGCAATAATACGCAAAAGAAAATGTTATTCTTACACTCAAAAATATGCTTTGGTTTTATTTTAAGCCAGAAAATATTGATAAAGCGTAAAATATCAATCGATTAATCACCCATAGCACTGGAAATGTCGAAGCAGGAAAGATAAAGAAAACACACCGACAAATATGAATGTGCTTTTACAGCACCTTATCTGCCATGGAAGCTCGAACAGCCGCTAGGTGGATTTGTATAAAACAGTATAAAAACAAAGAGCTCAAACCCTTAGTCTCTTCTTGATCTTGCAGTATACCTCAGTGACAAGACGTATCTTTTATCCTTTTGGTAGAACGTTTTTACTCTAAGAAACTACGTATCGCGTCGTATACAACACAATACAATCACTACACTATCTTCTTTTATTGCCTCGCCGATTCTTGCTTTCCAACCTATTGGAAGTCCTCCTCTCATGTCCTGTTTTTAAGAACTCTGGAGACCCTCCTGACGCATCTAACTACCGTCACAACGCTGGTGTTCTTCAAGGCTCTATTCTTGGACTTACGTTGTTTCTGATATTCATCAATGATCTTCCTGAAGTCATACCACTCTTCGGCAAAGTCTTCGAGGCTTCAATCAATGCCGAAGCAGTTAAGCCTCTCACCTCACACGATCAGCACTCTGACAAATAATATGGTTTCCGCTTTACCAGGTCTATCGCTGATGTGCTTACTGCCATAACTGAATTTGTTTATCCAGCTCTTCATAATAACGGCGAAGTTCGAGTTGTGGTTCTAGATATCTCTAAGGCATTTGATAGCGTTTGGCATGCCGGCCTTCTACGTAAGCTTCAGGGATACGGTATTACAGGACGATTATTTGATTTAATACAATCATTCCTGTCAAACCGTGAAATGAAGGTCGTTCTAAACGGTTTCTCCTCCAGTTCCTTTCATACGAACGCTGATGTTCTTCAAGGCTCTATTCTGGGTCCTACACTGTTTCTAATCTTCATCAACGATCTTCCTTCAGTTCTCAAGTTGCCATCTACGCAGACGACTCTACCATTTACTCGTGTCTCAACAATAAATCCGGTATTGCTGACAAAATTAACCTGGCCGTTGGTCTCGAAAAGGACCCCCAATCTTTGGTTGACTTGGGCAGGAAATGGTTTGTGAATGCATCCAAAACGAAACTGTTGTCATTTGCTCACCATAGAGAAATGTCCCTGTCTTCTATCAGCATGGATGATGCTTAATTCCATGAGTGTTTCACTGTGATTTCTTGGTATCATGTCCTCAGTTACCTGAAGTGGAACAACTGCATACAATCAATGGCAAGGAAAGTTGGTCGCGCCAGAAGATTTTTCTCATCCTTCACATCTACAAATCTACCATTCGTCTATGCATGGAATACAGCTGCCATATATGGCAAAGTGTCCCTGCTGTTCATCTCGAGGTTCTCGATAAAATCCAAAGATGGATATGCAATGTAATCAGTCCTGACTTGGGGTCTCGACTCCAGTCACTTTTTCACCGATGTAGTGTGGCTTCCCTCTGTTCTATAAATATTTCATGGCAACTGCTCGGGCGATGATCTATTTTCACTGGTGCCCCGACTGCGTGCTACTAGGTTTGCATCTCGATCCCCACCCTTTTACGCTCGATACAGTTAAAGGTCATCGCCTTTTCTACTTCAACAGCATCTTCCCTCGCAATTCCCGACAGTGGGTCTCCCTTCCTCTTACTTGCTTCCCTGATAACTATAATCTTCAAAAATTTTAATGTAATGTCAATCGATATCTTCTGTTACCTTGATCCCCTTTTTATCCTTTCCCTGACGCCTCTCTTTTACCCAGTCTTTTCCCTTACTTAGACTCTCTGTAGCCCCCTTGCGTACTAGTGGCACTCCTGCCTCGCTTGGGGTAGATTGCTTAAAGAAAAGAAAATCCTCTTGCAACCATAATAATACATCCACAACAACCTATCGCATACATATATATATATATATATATATATATATATATATATATATATATAAACATAAAATGTCTTAAGATATATATATATATATATATATCATATATAGCGTTTCAGAGTAGGAGCGAGAACATAGAGGAGTGATAGAGGAAAGAATGAAGAGATGGCTTGGGGGATAGATGTGAGCATCTGGAGACGTCGACTGATGTTACATTTGAATAGTTGGAGATTATAGTTATCAGGAAAACAAGAAATGGGGGGGAGTTCCACTGGCGAGAAGTGCGAGACATGAAGCTATTGGAGTAGAAGAGACGGCTACATTTAACAGTTTCGACAGTGAAAGGGTGTGAGCGAGATGCCAGCCTAGTTGAGCGCTTAAATTCATGAAGTCTGGGAACCAGCGAAAGCAGCTCATCGCAGCAGTTACCGTGAAAGTATTTGTAAAAAAAGACAGAGGCTGTTGTTAATCTAAACTGGTTTACACCGAAATATTAACTTTATGTTTCCTCCAATATCCCTTAAAAATCCTTATTTTCATACTTACCTTTGCTAAAAGCCCATCAAGTCGTACGACCTCAGACAGGTAACACCTATCGCAAAATATTAGTAGTACTTACGCAGTCATCTGAAGTGACAGGATATTAGGCTTTTTTACAGCTCACTCTGTGGATCTTTAAGTTCGGTGGTGTCTACCCCAACAATCTAACTCGGATAAAAGTGGCCTGAACGTCTTACATTCTAGGAATTTCAGTTGTTTTGACTTTGATATTATGGTCACCAGGAACAGACCCGTCGATGCGGATGCATTATCAATATTATTATTATTATTATTATTTTTATTATTATTATTATTATTAATGGTATTTCGTTCTTTGCTTTTATCAGTTCTACCCCCCCCCCCCCGCATCTTGTACCCGCTGAAGGAGACAAAATATCGCTCCTATGAAATCTCGGTGCAGGCGGAATGATGTCATCAGCAGCGAGGTGATCAGTTTTTAATTTGTGTTGGATCGGAACAAATTTCATTAACCAAGATTTAAAAAGCGGCTGTTTTGCTTTCTGTAGCTAATGCGCATGCGCCATGTTTGCGTCATCGGAAGAGACGTATGCATCATATATTCAACGGTTTCGCTTTTCTCTCATGTCTATGATCCACACGTTATATGTTTTTTTGTTTGTTTTTATTTTAATAAAATGCCTATTTGGTGGCTGTGTTTACATATAAAAGGAATGTATGATTGATCCGCCATGGGACAATCAAGAAAACGCGTGACCTTGAATATTTCAAGTAACAAAAACATTAGGATTTTATAATGAGTAAATATGGCAAACGAAGAATATATTAACAATAATAATTCTTTTCTAAAGAGATTTCAAAACATTGTCAAGAATGAAGAGAAGCGTAAAAGAATAAAAAAAAAAGTGAGGGGTGGGAATAATTATATTGAAAGTAATAGGAAATAAGAGAAAAAAAAAGGGAAGAAGTGAGGAGGGGAAAAGGGCGCGAAACGATATCAAGCAGCGGACGATGTAAAACTTGGAAGAAAAGAAAGTCGGTGGGGGGGGGGTGCGTAGTTACAAAGTTGCAGACAAAAGAAAAGGATAAAATAATATTTTTTTAAATCCATTCACCTAATGATCTTCCTTGAAAATCAGAAATAAAGGGATTGTCAGAGGTCAGGAATTAATAAAAGCATTACTGATAGAATAAGTTTATTATATATATAATGTAAATGCATTGCTATTTTTTTACTATAAAATGCATTGAAAACCAGGAAAAAGGGATTGTCACTGTTCAGGAATGAATGCAAGCATTACTGATAGAATATGACTATTATATGTATAATGGAAATGCATCGACAGTCGAGACAGTAGTGGTTGGGCGTAATAGAAATCGGATGCAATCACAGGTGACGCAATATTTTTCAAAGCCAGTCAAATTTCATTATACACCCCTAAAATAAATTCATATTACTGCACATCACTGCAAATGACCTAATATGAGGAAAAATCTAAAATTCACACTATTGTTGTTTCAATTAATTATCACAAGGGTTTATAATTTAGTGTTTAATTTTCTGGCTACATATTTTTTTTAGTATTCTTTCTGGATTTTATAGCATAAATAAAAATAAATAGATTAAAAAATAGATAGAAAAGGGTGTTATTTTGAAAAATTGAATTAAAAGGCCAAAATTGTGAAATCAATTTGTAAATTTCAAAAGTTCAAATATGCAAAAATAAGTTTTATTTAATTTTCAGCAAAAAAATCAAACTCCTTGGAATTCGAACAAAGGTAACTAAAAGGAGAAAATCGTTGACAATGGAATTCAGCATGCTACTTAACTAATCCTGCAAAAAAAATTACTTGCCACTTGCTAAATATAAAGGAAAAGCATTTTGTAGGGTTTTCAACGGGACCTACGAATGTTGAAGTATTCTTGTTTTAAGCCATTTTTACTGGTTATTCCGTTTCTCGTTTTAAATTCTTGACAGAATCCAAAAAGAATCTGCAATGTTATCGATCCTGACCTGGCATCTCGGTTTCAGTCACTTTTCTTAACGTAGCTTCAATGTATCTTTTTCTATAAATACTTTCATGGTAATTGTTCTGATGAGCGTTCCTACTTGGTACCTAGAGATTTATGAATTTGAGTGCAGTACTAGATTGGCAGATAGGCCTCATCATTTTACTGTTGAAATTGCTAGATGTGAGAATAAGTTTTATGCTAATATTTTCTTCACTCACACTTCATTCCAGCTGCTCTCCAGTCACTCTCAAAGTCGATTTTCAGTAATTTAAATGCAACATTCAATCGACATTATCTGTCTCCTGAAATCCTGTTCTTAAACTGTATTATTCCTCAAAAACGCTTTCTCTGTTTATTCCACTTACCAGCGAAGAATAAGGTAAATTGCCAGTATCTCATAGAGATATACTGTTAAATATAATGTAGTTGAAATAAAATTCATAAATTATTTTTTTTATGGTTAGATAAGGAATATTAAATAATAGTTTCAAACTATTATTGTTATAGTGGCAGGGTATTTGGTTCAGACCTTCTGGGGCTGAGCTTTAAGGTCAGATGGTAGACTAAATAAGGAAGTTGTTTTTGATTGGTTCAAACTAGCGTGGGAATGTTAGAAAGATAGAAAGTGATTTCAGGAAGTTCAGTTTTTACACTTCATACACATCAGACGTGGTTATTCCGTGTCGCGTGGAAGTTGCTCCCCAGTGATATATATATATATATATATATATATATATATATATATATATATATATATATATGTGTGTGTGTGTCTGTGTGTGTGTGTGTGTGTGTCTGTGTGTGTGTGTGAAAATATATAGAAAATAGAAAAGAACTCGTTAGGTAAATAATCCAAAGTTCTTTAGTATTTTAGTTATTATTTTTTAAAATAGTGTTCGATACAAAAGTAGAGCATAAATATAATTATTTATTTAAAAATATGATTCCAACACGCTATATAAGAGTTCTCATGTTTCAAAACAAGAGCCGAAAACTTCAATATAATTATTTGAATTAAATTGAATTAAAGTAAGCTCTGTTCCATCTTCAAGCGAAATTTTTTTGGAATAACTTATTTCTGAAATTTACGTGTTCACTAAATATAATCATTCTAATTTTCTCTATTTTAAAATTAGTAGAAACTCCTCACTACCATGAGCCCGTTATCTCTATACAGTCCGATGTCCTTAATATCTATTTCACGGTGCGCGGTTAAGTTGTACAGTATTAAAAGACCAACAAGGTCAGAAGACTCAGCATAGGCTTAGTAAATTTAAAAATCTAAACTTAAAGATAACAGTCTGTACTAAATTGAAAAGGGTAAACTTCCTCGACGTAACTCTAGATTTAACAAACAACACATACCAACCTTATTAAAAAAAAATACTAACCCCTTATATATACACCCTAAGTCAAACCACCCTCCATCCATAATTAAACATATACCCTCATCAATAGAAAATAGAATCAGCATTAACTCCGCTAACAAAGAAATATTCCAACAACACAGTAGCTTTTATAACGCTGCACTAAAAAAATAGTGGTTACAAGAATGCAAACATTAATAATAGAAACAATTGTACTAACCAGAGGAAAAAAACGGAATAGAAAAATCATTTGGTATACCCCTCCGTTCAACCAAATGGTTAGTATTAAGCTAGGTCAGAAATTTGTAGCTTTAATTGAAAAACACTTTCTTACCAATAGTAGACTTAGTAAAATATTTAATAAGAACACCCTAAAATTGAGTTACAGCTGCACTGAAAATCTAGAAAGTATAATAAAAAAACACAATAATAAAATCCTGAACAAATCCCCATGCCTGAATAGTATTAATAAAAACCCTACACTTAAATTAGACAAAAACAGTGAAAAATTATGTGATTGTAGAAACCCAGAAGACTGCCCATTGGAAAATAAATGCTGCGTCAAATCTGTGGTATACCAATGTACTATCTCATCCACTGAGAGTCCTAATACTAATATGATATACATTGGGTCCACGAAGAATGAATTTAAACCCAGATGGAGGCAGCATAAGTGCTCTTTCAACAATATAAATAAAAGAAATCAGACATCTCTATCTAAATATTTTTGGCATTTGAAGGAAATGAATAAAACACCGAAAGTAAAACGGAAAATTATAAACAAAACTAGAACTTGTAAAACTTGGGATGACCCACGCCCTTTATGCCTACATGAAAAACTACACATTATTAAGTTTCTAAATAATAAAAATCTATTAAACATTAGACATGAGTTAACGGTTTTTTTCCGACATCATCAAATTTTTGCATTGAATAATTAGCATAAAAACAAACAATAAAATAATTTTTTAAATCCATAGTCCTAATAAATAGTTTAAATACCCTACAAAAAAAGATAACCCTTTATGAAGTCGTCAATAAACAAATATCACGGCAGTTTTTTTATATACACAAATCTCTTTCAGAAAAAAAAATAAAATAAATAAATAAATCTCCATAGTCACGTAAACCAGACTAGACGGAATCATCTTCCATTTTAAATTTAGACCACCCAACCTTACCCTGACTTGACATCTATGAATGTAACTCTATACCGATACAAATTATTAACACCCTGCCCCACATCATGATTCTTCTGTTAAGCTTAGAGAATAATAATACATTGTTATTGCTAAAATCCAATAGTGTTATAAAAACATCAGAAGATTCCTGTAAGATATCTTTAATCATATCTAAAATACAATAGTTCCAAGCTTAAGCTAACAAATGGACAATTTTCTGTTATACAATTTGGACATATATATATATGGTATAAAATGACAATTGGAAAAAAATCTTAGATTTTGCCGGCGCGTTTCATCTTCCGACTTTTTCAAGGCAAATCTAAGAACTTTTTTCCAATTGTCACTTTATACCAATCTGTCTTGTCCACAGCATTGATCTGGGAATTTAACTATATATATATATATATATATATATATATATAATAAAAGGCTTAAACACTAATATTCCATGGTCATAATTTATTCCATTTTATATATATATATATATATATATATATGTGTGTGTGTGTGTGTATGTATGTATGTATGTATGTATGCATGTATGTATGTATATATATTTATATATTTTACATTTAATGTATGTGTACATTAACCACTAATATTATCTATCTATCTTATATATATATATATATATATATATATATATATATATATATATATATATATATATATATATATATATATATATATATATATATATATGGGGGGGATGTAAGCAACTGATTCACAATTTAGAAACCTGAGGTGATACGTTTCGACTCCTAAAAAGGAACATCTTTTAGAATTAAGCTTTTGCTGATGTGAACGCTTTGTCTAATCGCTTTGTTTTAATCACCATATTAGATTTACATTGCCTTTGCTTGTAATGAGATGTCCTCCTTACTCATCTACATTTACGTCACAGTCAATCAAGCCATTTGAGTACGCGCTATTTACATCCATTTGGTGACAGACAAAATGCGTTGAACAGTTAATTGCAAGAAATTCCTTACAGATAATAAACGTGTAGTTAGAGAAAAAGTTTAATTGTTATATATTCCAAGGATTTGTGAGTAACATTTTGCAAATGTTTTCCCCCAAAACTTTACAGCTTTAAATTGGCGGCTGTCAAAATAGTAAATAACGGTCCATGTTTTACAGAAAATTATTAAAATTACAGAAAGTCACCTTATTTAAATTTAAATTTTGACACCTGTAGTACCTATATTTAAGATCTTTTTTATTTTTATTTTTATCGTTATTATCTTTGCTTATTACAATATATATATATATATATATATATATATATATATATATATATATATATATATATATAGTAAAGGTAACAAATCCGTTGGTATATAATCCTAGTGAATCCAAATAAGATAAAATATTAAAACTAAATCACAAAAAGAGCTCAATGTATTTATTATTACAGAACAAATAATTAATACACAATGAAATCCAAAATCACCTCATATGTGGAATAAGCTTATTTTGGCAGACGAAAATATAACTCATCTCGTCTGTCTTATTCAACCCCGGTGTAGACTGAGTTCGTATCAGAAAAAGAAATTTTACTATGAAAGCTTAAAAAAAAACCTGTCGAAAAACTAATACAGAATTTATCCATTTCAATGTTTCAGTCAGACGAAAGGCATGAGGCAGGGGTCAGAGGAGGGTGGAAGGTATTTGTCTTAAAGAGAGGGTTTTTTTAAAAATGAAACTAGAATATTAACCTTTTGACATTAAATTCGGGTTATATGACGAATAAAATATTAATTTAAAACTAAGAGAGGAATGAAAAAGAATAAAATGTTTGAACATATATATATATATATATATATATATATATATATATATATATATATATATATATATATATATATATATATATATATATATTAGGTATCTCCTCTTTTTTGGTATAAAGTTTCGATACTTAAGGTTTAAAATTAAATTTTAAAAATGAAAAATCTTTCTTGAAAATTTCATTTCAGCTTTAATTTAGTTTAATAATTAAATTTATTATATCCATTAAGTAAAATATTCTGGAGTATTTCAGATAGAAATTATATAGATTGGAATGTCAAATTTAATTCTGATTTCTTAAAATTTTCTTAAATGCGGCCATTGTCAAATTCAGGTGGCTGGAATGTCGAACTGAACCCTTTATTTCGCTCACTGGGGTAGACTGTTCTAGTCCACGTACCGTATTTAATGGATGCCAGTTATCAGTTATCTCCTGTTAAAATTTCAATATGTGCACTGGTAAAAATGGTTGCAGAAGACTTTAGGTTTGTAATACCTAGGAATTCATACACATTTGTCCTCGTGCCGCAGTGGATAAAGTCGTTGGTTAAATCCCGTGACAGGACCCAAAGAGTGTGAGTTCAATACCCAGTTAAAGCAGTGGAGATCTTTCAGAGGTAAATTTATAATGGGTTATTTAATGCCGACAACGTTTTTAGGATAGATTCGTATGAATAGACTATGTATTCTTTGGTTTAGATTGGTTTTGGTTTATTTTGTTTAACGGCATATCAACCTCAATGGGTTATTTAATGCCGACAACATTTTTAGGATAGATTTTATGAATAGAATATGTATTCTTTGGTTTAGATTGGTTTGGTTTATTTTGTTTAACGAAACATCAACCTCAATGGGTTATTTAATGCCGACAACATTTTTAGGATAGATTCGTATGAATAAAATATGTATTCTTTGGTTTAGATTGGTTTGGTTTATTTTGTTTAACGACATATCAACCTCAATGGGTTATTTAATGCCTACAACTTTTTTTTATTGCTGTTAATATTTTGTTTTGTCAAAAATCTGTTTCTGATAATATATTTCCTTCAAAATTGTATTGCTGGCAATAATTTTTTTCAAATAAGTATTGCTGGTAATAGTTAACTGTTTTCCCATAGCTGGGACCCTAACAGGTGCTTCCACTCTGGGTCAGGGTGGACCTGGGAAAACCAGCAATTAAAAGATGGTTCCACGCTCCTCAAAACCTCCTGATCAGAGGCCTTGCTACTAGATGTAGTTTAACGTCTTACGCAGGACGCGGGTGTAGTTTAACGTCTTACCCAGGACGATTATGTAAAAGGTATTGTGTCTATTGACTATCTTCAAAAGGTCCACACCATCAATGGAGAGTACTATGCCAACTTTCTAAGGCAATTACAAACGTCTATGAAGACCAAACGCCCAGGAAAACTGTCGAAATCGGTTTTGTTTCATCAGGACAATGGTCCAGCATACAAGTCATTGGTTTCAATGGCTGTTGAGCGTGACTGTGACATTGAATTGGTTGATTCTCCTCCCTCTTGTTCTGGCTTGACTACCATCTATTCACCAACATGAAAACAAAAACATTTGGCTGCCTACTTTTGATGATGTTGATAATACTGGAGCTTCATCTCTTAATATAGCAACACGGTCATTATGAATATCCTTGCGGCTAAACCTTTTTTTTCTGCAGGTACTTGATAACACCATGTGCAGTGTCTCTTCACGGTTCTCCACAACTTCCTGTCCTTTGTAGCTGTTAGCAGTGTTTGTTGTTTTGCTATCTCTCCTAATCCTTACTCTGCCAACCATTTATACAATCTCTTTAAATAGGTTCGCTGCTTTCCTGTTCCTCTTACCTTCAACGTGTCCTGTGAGTGTTAAATTTTCCAAGCCACCTTTCCTCATTATATACCCTAGAAATATTAATTGTCTCTTTCTGATTCTAAGTTTTTCTTGAAAACTGTCATTGCTCATTAGTTCAGTCCATGCTATCCTCAGCATCCTTCTGTAGAACTGCATTTCTATTTCCTCAAGTCTCTTCTTCGGCTTTGATGAGATTGTTCAGCATTTATTACCGTATCTCATAACAGTTAAATACTCTTTTCTTTCTTTATATTTTATTTTTTAACTTTTCAAAGGCATCTTTCTCTCTCCAGATACGACTTCGGATTTCACTGTCACATCTGCCGTCCTCTGTTAAAACATTTTCCAGATATTTAAAATGGGGTAGGTGGCTGATTTTGATGTCTACCATTCATAGTTGCTGATCTGTTCACCAACATGAAAAAAAACAACACCTGACTGAGAACCAGTATCACAGTGATGATGATGTCATATCTGTTGATGATGGCGTTTTGGACCAACAGGTTGTACAGTCTTGAACAGACAGATATCAGTTTACCTGGAATACGTTAAGAAGAATTTAATCTAATCCATGCAAGATTTCATAGCCCTAGGATCGCTTCTTCATTGTCAGTCAATGAACCTTTGACCCTCCTATATGCATACATATCGATTTTTTTCTTTTGATCCAGCAATGGATTTACTGCAATTGAGAAATATCTTTTACGGAACATACATGATTGCTGAAAAGCTCTCAGCCTGACCAAGAAATATTTATAAAATAAGTATTAATATTTCGTTATCTGGTCACATTTTGGGAAGTGGGCCAGGTCGAGATATTTTCACTAACACCTTGTATCTTAATTTTTTCAGTCAGTTATGTGCCATGCGTGATACACGCTTACTCGATCATGTATCTTTTAATACATGACTGACGAGGCACATTTTTCGCTCAGTAGGTTGCAATTTCTTTCTGCGGTAGACCAGTTACCATCCAACCCGGTCTGTCCTGCTATTTATCCATAGCTGAGAGGATTCATACCATTCCCAAGGTATTAGCACATGAAGCCGGTCTGTCATGCTATTTAATCATAGCTGGTGGGATTCATACCATTCCCAAAGTATTAACACTAAGTGAATGTGATGGATTCCACTGGAATTCGAACTCAGCTCTCCGATTCCTCAATCCGAGCCGCTATTACAGCACCTTAAATTTTTACAATTCCTATTTTAACCGCCTGTTTTATGTGAACCCAACAACATGTCGACATTTTACCTGCATGGCTGAGATAATTAAGGTATTTTCTCCGGTTAGACAGAATTTGACAAAATGTATATGGTGGAAGCATTCCTTTTTCTTTCATGTTAAATAATTACATTTTACCCATGCAAATGAGTATCACCGATGCAGCACAATTATAGAACACCCTAATTACACAGCTTGACACACGATGCGCTAACCATTGTGTCATTCCAGCAAATGTTGTTAAGGGGGATGTGATTATCTGTTTTCATGACGACCAGGAAGAGGAGGATTTTATAGCAATGATTGCGATTAGCAAATTTTTTACGGCGGTGGGGGGTTCGTGATTGATAAGCTACATGATTACTTGAAATGACAAAGAAAGAAAGAAAGAAAGAAAGAAAGAAAGAAAGAAAGAAAGAAAGAAAGAAAGAATAACGAATAATAATAAGGGAAGAAGTAAGGAATTAATGAAGGAAAAGGAAAAAGGGAAAAAAAGAATACCAAAAAGGATAACAAATAATAATAAAGACACAAGTAATGAATGAATGAAGAAAAAGAAAGAAAGACACTGAAAAAAGAAAGAAAGAAAGAAAGAATACAAAAAAAGAATAAAGAATAATAATAAAGAAAGAAAGAAAGAAAGAAAGAAAGAAAGAAAGAAAATAGAGACTGGAACAAGCAAGAAGGAAAGAATAATAATAAGGGAAGAAGTAATAAATGAAGAAAAAGAAAAAAAGAATGAAAGAATGAAACAATACCAAAAAGGATAACAAATAATAATAAAGACACAAGTAATGAATGAATGAAGAAAAAGAAAGAAAGACACTGAAACAAGCAAGCAAGCAAGCAAGCGGGATAGAAAGAAAGAAAGAAAGAAAGAAAGAAAGAAAGAAAGAAAGAAAGAAAGAAAGAAAGAATACAAAACAGAATAACGAATAATAAGAAAGAAAGAAAGAAAGAAAGAAGATAGACACTGGCACAAGAAAGAAAGAAAGAAAGAAAGAAAGAAAGAAAGAAAGAAAGAAACACTAATAATAAGGGAAGAAGTAATGAATGAAGAAAAAGAAAAAAAGAAAGAAAGAAACAATACCAAAAAGAATAACAAATAATAATAAAGACACAATTAATGAATGAATGAAGAAAAAGAAAGAAAGACATTGAAACAAGAAAGAAAGAAAGAAAGAAAGAAAGAAAGAAAGAAAGAAAATAGAGACTGGAACAAGCAAGTAAGCAAGAAAGAAAGAATAATAATAAGGGAAGAAGTAATAAATTAAGAAAAAGAAAAAAGAATGAAAGAATGAAACAATACCAAAAAGAATAACAAATAATAATAAAGACACAAGTAATGAATGAATGAAGAAAAAGAAAGAAAGACACTGAAGCAAGCAAGAAAGAAAGAAAGAAAGAAAGAAAGAAAGAAATAAAGAATACAAAACAGAATAACGAATAATAAGAAAGAAAGAAAGAAAGAAAGAAAGAAAGAAAGAAAGAAAGAAAGAAAGAAAGAATACAAAACAGAATAACGAATAATAAGAAAGAAAGAAAGAAAGAAAGAAGATAGACACTGGCACAAGAAAGAAAGAAAGAAAGAAAGAAAGAAAGAAAGAAAGAAAGAAAGAAAGACTAATAATAAGGGAAGAAGTAATGAATGAAGAAAAAGAAAAAAAGAAAGAAAGAAACAATACCAAAAAGAATAACAAATAATAATAAAGACACAAGTAATGAATGAATGAAGAAAAAGAAAGAAAGACACTGAAACAAGCAAGCAAGCAAGCAAGCAGGATAGAAAGAAAGAAAGAAAGAAAGAAAGAAAGAAAGAAAGAAAGAAAGAAATACGAACAAAAACTAAAAATAAAGAAAAGAATAAGATTAAAGGATAAAAAAAAGAAAGATGTATTAAATGAATGAAGAACATGAAAGAAACAAACAAGAATGAAGAAGAAAATGACAAATAAAAAAAAATATGAAAGAAAACCGATATATGGTCGAAGATGTCTTGGATGAGAACCCGGAATTCAAGAGACAATTTGGAATTATCATTACGTCTGGCGGCCATGTTGTATGAGCAGGCAGAGAAAGAAAGTGAAGAGAGACGATGTTGGGGGATGACAACGTCGCTTTTTATTACCATTAAGCACTTAAAGAATCCTCACTGCGAAGAACAGCCTTAAGATATCTAAACTTATTGTGGTTATCTTTCGCTATCCATTCTAGCAAATTCTTCGAAATGAGTACCGTTTACGCAACATCTTTCTCTTGATTCGACTAATTAATGGACGCTCATTATTACCGACAAATTATCGCGCGTAAACATGGCCGCCTAGTTAGGCAGCTGAACAGAGTATTGGTAAGTTTTACAGTTCAAAAGACTGGTTGTTGCACGAAAATTATTAGCTCCAATTTATGACAGATTTGCCCAAAGCAAAAAAAGGCTTATAAAATCCTATTGTTATAAATGTTTCAGGTTGTATCTAATATTTCGGGAAGGGAATGTTTAGTGACGAAATAGTGAGCCACTTTAAATTACTTTTTATTGCATGAGATAATTTCAGAAAGAAAAATAAATCCTCTTTTACAAAAGAACTCAGAGACAAAATGGTGGTGCAGATGACGTGATGGCGAGTGGCTCGGAACAATAAATCGCGCGGGCCAAGTTCGAAATTCAGACGTGTTCATAACATTCACTTCCGACCAAATACTCTCGTATAAATCCAGCTATGGATAAAATTTTAGAACAAACTCGGCCTTTTCGCCGTATTTGTCAAACAGTCAATTTTGAATTCAAAACCCAATATTGCCCTGGTGTTGCAGGTAGCCATCGAAAAGATCATGTATCGTCAGTGTTATATTATTAGAGACGAAAAGAAAAATCATTTATAATTTAATTTTTGCAAAGTCATTTCTGATTTGTGAATTTTCATCGCGACATTAATGCATTCTTCGACTGTTAAATTAAACTTTTGGAATAGAGGGTGAAGCTAGCTTAATGGGAAAGAAATGAAATCAATGAACTGAGTTCAATTTCCGGCTTACTCAGCCGCATTCACTTTCGCACTGATGCATCCGAGACTTCGTTTTTCCCCTCTCCCAGCCATGGGTTAAATAGTACAACGGAATGGGCTCCCTGGTTTGGTATATTGTTTTCCGGCTTATCAGCCTCAATGAGTTATTTAATGCCGACAAGATTTTTAGGATAGGTTCATATGATTAGAACATGAATCTTTGTAAGAAATCAGTTTGTAGATCAGGTTTTGACATATTTTTGTAGTGGTTTTTTGTCGACGGTCAAATGTATTGCTGGTAATATTATTTGTGTTTCAAAAAATCTATTGCTGGTAATTTTTATATAAAAATCTATTTTATCCTTTCATAGTGTTTTGACCCCAAATTGCGGTTTAACTAATTGCCTGTAGCTGGGACCCTAAGACGCGCTACCACCCCGAACCAGGTTGGACCTGGAAACCACAGCAACTAAGAGGCCCTGCTGTCAGATGTAATTTATCGTCATACCCAGGACGGCTGGGTTCTCTAACTAGGGACATCAGTCAATCAACGAAAATGTGTACTCTGAGTTCAAAACCTAAAGAAGGCAACGAGAAAACAATTGACAGTCTTTCACAGTGTAACCTTCAGGCTGTACAAGACAAAACCAACTTGGTGTCACTAGCTTTTTAAAAAGAAAGACTAGACTACCCATAAACCCGTTGGGTTCCTTTTAAAATTAGTTCTTCATACAAAATATACTTGGTGTCACTACCTTTTTTTAAAAAGAAAGACTAGACTACCCATAAACCCGTTGGGTTCCTTTTAAAATTAGTTCTTCATACAAAATATACTTGGTGTCACTACCTTTTTTTAAAAAGAAAGACTAGACTACCCATAAACCCGTTGGGTTCCTTTTAAAATTAGTTCTTCATACAAAATATACTTGGTGTCACTACCTTTTTTTAAAAAGAAAGACTAGACTACCCATAAACCCGTTGGGTTCCTTTTAAAACTTAGTTCTTCATACAAAATATACTTGGTGTCACTACCTTTTTTTAAAAAGAAAGACTAGACTACCCATAAACCCGTTGGGTTCCTTTTAAAACTTAGTTCTTCATACAAAATATACTTGGTGTCACTAGCTTTTTTAAAAGAAAGACTAGACTACCCATAAACTCGTTGGGTTCCTTTTAAAATTAGTTCTTCATACAAAATATACTTGGTGTCACTACCTTTTTTTAAAAAGAAAGACTAGACTACCCATAAACCCGTTGGGTTCCTTTTAAAATTAGTTCTTCATACAAAATATACTTGGTGTCACTACCTTTTTTTAAAAAGAAAGACTAGACTACCCATAAACCCGTTGGGTTCCTTTTAAAACTTAGTTCTTCATACAAAATATACTTGGTGTCACTAGCTTTTTAAAAAGAAAGACTAGACTACCCATAAACCCGTTGGGTTCCTTTTAAAATTAGTTCTTCATACAAAATATACTTGGTGTCACTACCTTTTTTTAAAAAGAAAGACTAGACTACCCATAAACCCGTTGGGTTCCTTTTAAAATTAGTTCTTCATACAAAATATACTTGGTGTCACTACCTTTTTTTAAAAAGAAAGACAAGACTACCCATTAACCCGTTGGGTCCCTTTTAAAACTTAGTTCTTCATACAAAATATACTTGGTGTCACTAGCTTTTTAAAAAAGAAAGACTAGACTACCCATAAACCCGTTGGGTTCCTTTTAAAATTAGTTCTTCATACAAAATGACGTAACAACATTATCGATTTTATTATTAATTAGACATATTTTAATTTATATTTGCAATTCAATTTATTGGAATACTTATTATTATTACTCACATTATGCAATATTAAATGAAACGCAGGAAAAAGTTTACTTTTTTTTAGAATGGAATTGCAAAAGTCCTTTCCATTCAAGTGATAGTAGCCCCAAGGTGACAATTTATACCAATTTAATATTTATCATATAATAATTTTCAAAGGCGAAGGTCATTCCAAAAAAATTGAAATGACAATCGTCTGCTTAGAAAGATTGAAATAACATGAAGGTCTCCTTTTTGTGCACTTAGTTTCAATAATTTAGATAATCTTTCCAATGTAATAATCATATTTTTTATTATAAATAATTTTTTCTTCCTCACATTTATTTCAAAAAACGTAACGGAGGCAAGCCAGCATGCATTTATTTAATTATTTGATATCAAGTCTTGTGTCCTTAAGTGGATAAAGACGTTGGTTAGATCCAGTGACAGGACCCAAAGAGAACTTGTGGAGAAATTGGAGATAACCGATAACTGACATTCATTAGACATGGCACGTGGAACTAGAATAGTCTACTTCAGCCAGCCAAATAAAGGGTTCAGTTGGACATTCCAACCACCTGAAGCTCTGAGCGTACAACGGCCAAAACGTTGTGATAAATATGGCAAGAAAGTAAATAGTGTACGCAGATTGATATAAGAATGTATATCAAAAACAAATACAAAATTTCCTATTAAAGGGTCCGTAAAAATATAAAATGGGCCCAGCTCAAGAGCCACT
>OZ010607.1:6279625-6284625 GCA_963932145.1 Acanthosepion lycidas | reverse complement strand
ATCTAGAGATAACAGACATTAAATTAAGCGACGTCTAGCCTACACAGAGTGGGGTTAAGGATAAAGAATTGAAATGGTACATCTAACTCACTCATGTCTTCTCTCCCACCTCACTTCCTCACTTCGTTAATTTTACATATGCTTGGTGCGGTCCGTCAAAAATTTCTTTTCATTTTTCATTTCAACCTTTGGAAGTAAAGTCTGATGATCCGACGCCCTTTAAAAGGGTTGTGGTGAAATAACTTATTACATGGAACCTTAAAGTGGTCTGTTTTTATTCAAATATATATATATATAAATAATTTAAATAAAAGCAGACCACTTTAGGGTTCTATGTAATAAATTATTTCACCACAGCCCTTTTAAAGGACTGCGGATCATCAGACTTTACTTCCAAAGGTTGAAACGAAAAATGAAAACAAATTTACACATTTTTGACGGGACGTATTAAGCATATGTAAATTAACGAAGTGAGGAAGTGAGTTGGGGTAGTAGACATGGGTGAGTTAGATGTAATTGAATATTTCTATTCTTTTATGGTTAAAATTACTTGAGGATTAAATGTGTCAATTTCTGGACCCCCTCAAGTAATTTATGAATGAATAGAAATATAAATAATTACATCTAACTCACTCATGTCTTCTTTTAATTAAGAGTCTTACACACAAGCCCTTAATGATTTAGTATCTGTCTATATTTCTGAGATGAGGTATTGTGTACACTATTTACATTATTCGGACTATTGTCCTCATCTTTGTCGCCATATTTATTACAACGTTTCGGCCTTTCAGTATCTGTCTATATTTCTGAGATGAGGTATTATGTACACTATTTACATTATTTGGACTATTGTCCTCATCTTTCTTGATATATTTATTACAAACGTTTCGGCCCTTCAGTATCTGTCTATATTTCTGAGATGAGGTATTATGTACATTATTTGGACTATTGTCCTCATCTTTGTCGCCATATTTATTACACCGTTTTGGCCGTTGTACGCTTCGGCCTTCCTCAAGGACACATCGCACAGTGGATAAAGGCGTTAGTTAGATCCAGTGACAGGACCCAAACAGTGTGAGTTCAAAACCCGGTTAAGGCAGTGGAGAACTTTCAGAGCGGAATTAACAGGGGATAACTGATAACTGACATCCATTAAACATGGTACGTGGAACTAGAACAGTCTACTCCAGTGAGCAAAATAAAAGGTTCAGTTCGACATTCCAACCCCCTGGAGAAGTCCGGAGAGTACAACGGCTGAAACGTTGTAATAAATATGGCGACGAACATGAGGACAATAGTCCTTAATGATTTGTTCTAAAACTAAGTTGGATGACGATATCCATTGGATATGATTCACTCTGTCATTAATAATCAAATTTAGAATTTAAATAAAACTAAGCCTGCTTCTAGGCAGAGATGCCCAGTATACCTTCAACTCTCTTGGCTGGGTAACATCGGTATCAGATTTGCTAAGCAGATTTCTGCGGCAGTACGACAATGGCATTTCGCCGCTAATACATGTGTGTGTTTTTTTCCCTACTAAACCCATCTTGGCATCAATGCGAAAAGACGTTTTTCCTTTCCACCATAATAGTATCATTATTTTTTATTCAAATGTAGTTGCAGTTCACACTATATAGGGAGAACCAATCAAAGGTTGAATGTTAGGATTAACCAACGCGTGCCTACAAAAACCCGTAACTCCAACTATTTATCTTCAGATATCCTGGCTGACACATACGGCTTTTCTATCGCTGAACATAACCGCAATTATGCTTCTAATTTTAGTGTGGATAATTAGCAGTACAATTGCGGTTATTTGCTACCTTCACAGAACTTTATCTTCACAAATAGCCATAGATTTTCGATCGGATTCAGATCAGGACTTGATGGTGACCATTCCATTATCTTCTCTCTTGTAAAGCTTTTAGGCTAAAAATGTAAGGGTAACTATAAATATATGAGAAAGAGCATTGTTGTTAATAAATACAGACTTCACTTTGAAACTACGAGGCTGGGACATTCAAAGAAATTCTTGTCCATGAAATTGTAATAGTTCGCACTGTTCAGTTTAACTCATTCATCGACTTTGAATGATGCAATAATGATTTAGTCGACAATTTCAGCCCATACCATCGCACCATCGCTTCCTTGCGACTATCTTAATCGGCTAAAAGACATGTTTCAGAAAAGTCAATTTCATTAATTTCTTGACCCATTTAAAATAGTTCCTTTATTGAGACGAGTTCGATAAATCCTAATTTTTGAAGTATTTTACACATTTTGTTCTTCTTGACCCCTTCGATTCCAGCCTGTTCAAAGATCTGAGCACTGGTCAAAAGTGGTTATTTTTGCTATAACCCGCTTTAGTTTACGTTCACCTCGAGGAGACACGTGTGTAAAGCCTTTTCTCATCTTAAGTAAGTCACTAATTACCACTTAAAAATACTAGAGGCCATATATATATATTCAATCTATGCGACCTTCTCATTTTAAACAGAAGAATTTTGTACTCGGTCTCCATGTGGTTTCTATTTTAAAAATCATTTTTCTCTCTCTTTCCCATTACATTTTATTGATGCTTTATACTTATATACATCGATAATACTTATATACTTATAAACCTCGATTTAGCTCTGTTGAGCGAAGTTCGAAACCGTTTAGCGAGCCCGTTTTTAATTTTTTTTTTTTTCCTTTTCATTACCCATCATAAGTATTATTTAAAAAATTGGGTCTCTTCATATATATATGCGATATATATATATATGCGATACGGTGGAGTAGTTGATAGCGGCTCGAATTGAGGAATTCAAATTCCAGTCGAATCGATTGCATTCACTTACGTGCTAATACCCTTGTAAAAGTATTCATCCTCTTCTTCTGCTTCCATCTATGGGTTCTATAGCCTTAGATGGCAACTGGTCTAGGGGAAGGACAACTCTGAATTCAACACCCGCGGGGGTTGTTTGGGGGCCTTGTGGCATGTAGTACACCAGGTCTCTGTATTCGGCCCTTCAAAAAGTGGGGTTGCTTCTGCACAAAGCCTTTACCACTATAATCAAATCATATGTGAAGGTGTCCGGGCTGTCGGTTCCTAGGGACAGACCTGCTTGACCCTCATACGTAGAATACGACGGGAAATCCTACCACACACACACACATATATATCTATATATAGATATATATATAGATATATATGAAAAATTTCTCAGAGTTAACCTGTAGAAAAAGACAATATCTATAAATGTAAAAGACAAGAGGAAAACTGTTTACATTGATATATATATATATATATATATATATATATATATATATATATATATATATATATATATATATATATACACTGTCATCCACAGACTGTTTCGCTGTAAGACAGCTCATCAATGTGACTACACACCTGATTGACTCAAGCCAGGATCGAAACCCGATTTTTTGGCATTAGTCGGAGATTTTCCCCCTAAGCTATCAGCTATATATATTTAGGATGTATAAAATGTAATCAATTTTTAAATGACAATAAAAGCAGAGTTTATTGACTAGCAAAAAAGATTAATGGTTAGAATTAAGAAAGATTAATGTCTTTGAATTACAAAGGAGATTAACCCTTTAAATATATGAAATTAAATGCATAGACCTGAAAAAAAGACAAAATTCAAGAATTTATAGGAAGTGAAAAAATGACTACATCTTTTGGAACACTGAGTTGGCCAGAAAGTTTATTTGGATTATTAATTACAATTTTGTTTTTTTTCTATACTAATTTTATTGAACATATTGGGTAGGCCAAAAATTTCTTTAATTTGCAGTTGAAAACCAAAATTGATCCTAAGGTGGTGTATATAATCGCTTTCACGCCCGCTAGTATTAAAAGCAAACATGGCTTTCCATCTCATTCTACCTAGAAAGGATTCGATCATGTTCAACAACGCAAGTTTGTAATTATGCCTACAGGGTATAAGGATGTCATTCAATGTGTGTTTAGTGTTGATTTCTTGCATGTTAACAGGCAGCAACGGTAAGAGAACGAAACAGATGAATATATCATGCAACATTCAAACCATAAAATCAGGAAAGATTACAAATTTCTTACACACCAAAAAAGTGCTCAATCGCCAGCGAGAGTAAAAATGGTAAGGAAGGTAAAACCTGGCAGAATTCTGGTAACTGTTGCCAGCTGTGTCAGGAAGAGAAATTGGACATTGCCACATATCCTAATAAAGATGTTTCATTAAATGAGAGAATTGAGATTATGTCAGAGTGCAGGCATTTAAGCAAATATTTTTAGGTACTTATGAACCCGGATGAGCAAAATAAAAATGTTTTTTCTTTCCTCTCCTTATCCTCATAATTTTACCCTCTTATTTTTGGTACTCTGGTATATTGGAGTAGTTTTCTGGCATGTACACAATTCCATTTGACTGAGGAGACCTTGCGGTCGAAACCCGGGTTGCGAGGTTGGCTGGCATTTAAGCCTTTTCTTAAATCCTCAGCTCTACATATCTGACTTTGAATTTTGTACTGAGCACTTTTTTGTTATCTATATCTTTTAGGCGTGGTTGTTTTCAGCCTTCCTATTACATTTCTACGCATATATATATATATATATATATATATATATATATATATATATATATATATATATATATATATTCTGTTTCGAGAAATTTTGTAGAAATTTCGTAGAAAATATGATTGATCTTGAAAAATTGACGAAGATTGTGTTTATAAACAGTAATTTGATCTTTGCTAACCAGACGCTTCTCTCTACCTAAATAGTATAGCACGTCAGATCAAATGACGGTTCCGTATAGGACACAGGTTCGAGTCCTTTTGGAGAACGCATATTTTCTACGAAATTTCTCGAACATTCAGACCGGTAAATGTAATTAATACTGTTTAATTAAAAACAGTGCATTTACTTAAATAAATTGTATCTACAAAAATATATGAACGCATCAAAAATTATATAAAAACATAGTTATTTATAAACACAAATT
>OZ010607.1:6264625-6274625 GCA_963932145.1 Acanthosepion lycidas | reverse complement strand
TGTGAGAAAACGACAATATTTCTGCACCAACCCAATAGATAGATAGATAAACATGAGTTAAATATTTATGTAGTTTCAACATGTTTTATTAAAGTTATTGGATTCATCATAAAAAATGAAGTCTGAAGTTATGCTAATTTAGAAGATCACGCGAATAGCAGTTTAATAAAATAATCAACAATTTATCAACATTTATAATAGAACAAAAAAAACGAAAAAAATTGTTTATAGTTACTTTGTTCAAACTTTTTTTCAATAAATAAATAACAAGCATATATATATATAAAGTCTTTAAAGCATTTACATCTTAATATAAGGATCCTTCTAAATAAAATCTTATCTATTATCAATTGATTTTGTTAAATTCTTTAGCAGGTTCAATTTCTGATATGGTTGTTTTAATTGATTCCTAGGTGTCGTTTTTGCTGTCACATTATTTGCCACCTTCACACAACTTCATCTTCAAAAGTGGCCATAGATTTTCGATCGGATTCAGATCAGGACTTGATGATGACCTTTCCATTATTTTATTTCCTGTAAAATCTTTAGGCTAAAAATGTAAGGGTAACTATAGATATATGAGAAAGAGCATTGTTGTTAATAAATACAGACTTCACTTTGAAACTACGAGGCTGGGACATTCAAAGAAATTCTTGTCCATGAAATTGTAATAGTTCGCACTGTTCAGTTTAACTCATTCATCGACTTTGAATGATGCAATAATGATTTGGTCGACAATTTCAGCCCATACCATCATACTATCGATTCCTTGCGGCCATCTGAATAGGCTAAAAGACATATTTTAGCCCTGATTGATGGGCTAAAACATATCTTTTAACCCGTCAATCAGGTCCATCGAAATTCATGGGTAAAAATTATTTTAGAAAAGTCAATTTCATTAATTTCTTGACCCATTTAAAATAGTTGCTTTATTGAGACGAGTTCGATAAATCCTAATTTTTGAAGTATTTTACACATTTTGTTCTTCTTGACTCCTTCGATTCCAGCCTGTTCAAAGATTTGAGCACTGGTGGTTATTTTTGCTATAACCCGCTTTACGTTCACCTCGAGGAGACACATATGTAAAGCCTTTTCGTCTGCTTCTAGTTCTCAACTTACTTATATGTTCAACAGCCCACTTTATCGTTCTATAATCTCACCAGAGCTCCTTTGATATCATCAATGTGGACATTCCTTCAATCAATAACATTTTTGTTTTGTTTTTCAACGTTTTCCATATCTTTTCTAATATCTATCTATCTATCTATCTATCTATCTATCTATCTATCTATCTATCTATCTATCTCTATATCTATCTATCTATCTATATATATATATATATATATATATATATATATATATATATATAATGATAAAAATAGAAAAAATAGATTTTTATTAGATTTCAGAGGCCATAAACTAATATTAGTTTAATCTGCATAATAAATTCAAACTGCTTTTTTTATAATAAATTCAATAACTTTAATAAAACACGTTGAAGCTACGTAAATATTTAACTCAAGCTTTCTTTTGACGTCTAAATTAATCGTTTAAACTTTGACAAATATTTTTTTCAAAGCATATTCGAGTTATTGAGGTTGATGTGATTTGCATAACTTGAGACGGTCTGTATGAGAATCGTGTATATTTAAGTATCTTTAAAATAAAAATTAATATAGGTTTATATTTATTTTATTATGTTGTTTAGTTTTATTTTTTACGTTTTTATTTTTATTTTTTATTTTTTACTAGTGTAAATTTTTTATCTATGGTAAATATAGAAGTAAAGATTACAATAGCATTTCTGATGTCTTTGGGAGATGACAGTCTGAGTAAATTTACTCACAAAACAGAAAATTGCGTTTATCGAGCTTTCATTTTTAATAGATTTTCAAGGTTCCGGAAGTCTGTCAAACATATGTGTTCACTTCTTTTTATATTTCCGACGGTTTTTTTTTTTTCATTTCCTCATCGCATTTCTTTTCTTCAATTTTTTCTCGAATTTATTTTCATTTCTTTTCTTTACCTGTTAAATTAATATTTGCGCATCGATTGAAGCGAATAATTTTCTAACTTTTTCAAGCGATACATTTCAATCTCTCAGTGTTCCTTTCTTTATTCAATTTTTCTTTCTTTCTTTCTTTCTTTTTTCTTTCTTTCGTTCATTCCTATAATTTCTTCTTCCTTGTTTTCTTTATATCTCTTTCTATATATAAACAAAAACATTCTTATTAACTCGATTTTTCCTTTCCTTCGCTTTCTATTTATTACTTTCCCTAATATATTCATTGTCTTTCTCTCTCTCTTTCTCTTTCTCTGTCTCTCTCTCTCTCTCGCTTTCTTTCTTGTATTGCTTTGTCCTTTTTTTCCTTTTTCTTTTTCATTCTGTATATTTTTTCTTTATTTATTTCTTTATTCATTCTTTCAACTTTTTCTCTTCTTCCTAATGTTCTTCTTTCAATTGTTCTCTCTCTATCTATCTCTCTCACTCTATCTCTCACTCTCTCTCTCACTCTCTCTCACTCTCTCACTCTCTCTCTCTCTCTCTCACTCTCTCACTCTCTCACTCTCTCACTCTCTCTCACTCTCTCACTCTCTCTCTCTCTCTCACTCTCTATCTCTCTCTCTCTTTCACCGCCTTAATCCTTTTAATCTACTCTCTCCCAATCTTCTCCTCCGAACCCTTTTTCCTTCCTTTGATTTTTTTTCTTCTCTTGATTGTCTTCTTTCTTCCCCTTTAGCATCATATCCTAATTATTAAAACTGTACGTTTTTTCAAGGCTCCCCAAAGCCAAAGAACGTAAAATGCGAACAGAAGCCTTATAAAAATACATTAACTCTGATCCTTACTTGACAATACTGTTACCACCCAATAAGATATCACCTCTGCCTTTTGATAACCACGTGATTCGAGCCCAGACAAGGGGATTGCTTCCATATTGACACAGGGGCTATGTAGATCAGTGCCCGAAGTATTTCTTTGCAGAGCCCATAACCAATGTTATTCATCTTCTTCCTCCTCTTATTACTATTATAATTACTACTATTCTTATTTGGGGGAATTATGGAGTAATGGATACCGGCTCGGATTGAGGAATCGGAGAGCCGGGATCGAATTCCATTTACGTACTTATACCTTTGGGAAAGGTAGGAATCCTCTTCTTCTCTCCCTAGCTATGGGTAAATTGCCTTGGATGGCAACTGCTCTACCGTAGAAAGAAATGGCAACCTACTATTGAAAGGTACATGATCGCCTAAGCGAGTATCACGCATGACACATAAGTGACTTAAGAGGAGGCATGGCGGAGTAATGGATAGCGGCTCGGATTGAGGAAACGAAGAGCCGAGTTCAAATTCCAGTTGAATCCATTTACGTGCTTATATTCTTGGGAAAGGTATGAATCCTCTTCTTCTAAGGGTAAATAGCAGAACAGACCGGGTCCTATAGGCCTGGATGGCAACCTACTGCGGGAAAAAATCTGCCCGGTCATGATCGCCTAAAGCGTGTATCACATATGGCAGGTCATTATTCAGTCGAGCTAGCTCGCAGATTCACGAGTCTAACACACGAATAATCACGGCCCTGCATCAATGCCGGCAGGTCATTAGGGAGGAATTCTCTGTCTTTGGGCGACCAAACTGTCTTATTCCATGGCCAGGTGTCCAGAAGAGTAGATAGCTCGAATGTTATTGTTTTGCTTACTAGCACCGTCTTGCAAAGCGCATTCTGCTTTCGTGTAAAATTGTAGTACTATCAGAGATGGTTGCTTAGAGCTGCAATTTAGTTGAATTTTGTCTCCAAGAGATATTAAGTATAACTCTTAATATCCGAGTGTTGTTTCTATCAAGATTAAGGTTTTGGTTAATATCAAAGCAGTGGCACCATACACTGTCTATATAGTGACGTGAAAGAATCTCTGAGCTTGTCTGGAAGATCAGATTTCTAGAATACATCCATTTTGTTCAAGGTGAAATTAGCTATGCGAAATTTTACATCCTCTTCGATAAAATTTATTTCACTTTTTAGGTATGTAAAAGATTCGACGTATTTTGTTGATACACAAGAGACTCTTTATATTGCCAATATTTACATCTTCCTTCAAAGACCATTTCTCAGACGTATTTATAGCTTTAGAAGATTTCTCCACCAGAATTTTCGACCTTTCTCGATCACGCGTTCTATTCTGCTTCCAGACTTTCGACAGACAGCAATAAGTTCACAAAATCAAATAGAAACCCTGAAAACGCAACACTGTTCGATACAATTGGTTATAACATGAGTGACCCATGTTAAGACACTTAAACTTTACTAGATTTCCTCTTCGTTCACAAAGATCACTGGTTTGACCGTTCAAACTGAAGAAACGTCTCTTCTCTTGTAGTTCGGTTGTTTCAAATCGAAATCTCTTGTTGCTTTTGGTAGCATCGAGCAGCGCATGGTGGGAAAATCGACAAGATACGTCTTCTGCGAGAGACAGATCAAAAATTCTCGAAAGAAAGAAAACCTTCTAAAGGTATAAATACCTCTGAGAAAACATCTTTGAAGGAAGCTGTAACATTGGGTAACTTGGATGTCACCCTTTTTAGACTCCTGCTGGAATATTTATTCGAATACCATGTAGAGAAATATAAGCCTAATTAATTTTCTTTTTACTAGGCACAAGAGTCACTCAAGGTAGAGGGTTATAAAGTAAGACCACCTCAAGCAGAGTTATAATGCCACCAAGACGCAAGGGGCTACCGGAAGTGAAAGAGGACTTTAGAGGTAACCGGAAACCCAATCCTAAATAAAAAAAAAATTTTAAAAAACAAAACAAGGGATAAACTTCTACTGAAAATCTAAACAACATTGGTTCAAAAAGCGTCCTATGTAGGGACTGAAAAGTTGATACATCTTTTCGTATGTGAGTATGTTTCTGTTAGTACACCATCATTTTGAGCGTATAGCTGATTGGTTAGGATGTTCCAACCCTATTATCCGGGTTGATACGCCGCCGTGTTCGACTTATCAAGGTGACAGTAATATCACCCTGGGAGTTCGACCTCAGCCTGCTGCACCATTGGAAGTGTCTGTAAACCCTGCTACCAACGCTGGTGCTAAGCCATGTAAGTAAAATTGGATAAACGCAGTCTATGGTTGTGTTAGCAGGAAATCACAGGCCATTGGCATCAACTGTCTGCGTGAACCGGCTTTAATTTGCTCTCTCCAAGAAACTGCAACTAAACAACAGGTCGCCTCTGTGGATTTCGAAGAAACACAAATCTGCCTTCGCAGGCGTCTGCAACAGGGAATTAGCTAGCCACAATGAAAGACGGCATACACGAGAAGGAGCAACACGTTATTTATTTTTATTAAATCGAATTAACGTATGTATGTATGTATTTATTCATTTTTAATAAAAAAAAAAGGCATTAATGCATGACTAGGTGTCATGGTGGAGTAATAACGAGGCCCAATGGCGTAATGGTTAGCGGTTCGGATTGAGGAATCGGCAGAGCTAAGTTCAAATTCCAGTCGAATCCACTTACGTGCTAATAAACTTGGGAAAGTTATGAATCCTCTTCTATGGGTAAATAGCAGGACAGACCGGGTTCTATAGACGTCGATGGCAAGTGGTCTACCGCAAAAAGAAATGACAACCCACTATGGGAAGAATCTGTCTCCTCAGTTATGTATCGAAAGATACATGATCTCCTAAGCGTGTACACTATTTACATTATTCGAACTATTGTCCTCATCTTTGTCACCATATTTATTACAAATTTTTTCGGCCGGTGTACGCTCCGGCCTTCTTCAGGTGGTTGGAATGTCGAACTGAACTCTTTATTTCACTCAACGGAGTAATTACAATTTGGTATCATATATATATATATATATATATATATATATATATATATATATATATATATATATATATAAGGCAGGATGTGTGTCTGTGTGTGTAACGAATGCACGGCCGCAATTTTCGACGGATTTGCACCAAAATTTACATGCACATGCTCCAAGTTAGCGGGAAGGCATTTCCCAACTCCCATCGATAGTGGAAATAATCGATTTTTTCATGCTTCTACGGCAGTTTTCATGTAGTTTGCGGCCATTTTGTACTGACCAGAGTGAGAGCCTATAGCTGGTTGCCACGAATAGGCAGGAAGATTCTATTGGCCAGCGTGAGAGCCAACAGCTGACTGACACGAATGTTAACTAGCATGCTAAAATGCAAAAAAAAATTGATAGCTGCATTCGTCACAAGTGGAAAAATTTTTAATCTGCATGGTACTTTACTCCAATTGGTTCATTCGCTTGCTTAAACTCAACGTTGGTTCTGATTCCGCAGAATTGGGTTCGGTGTGAAAAAGTATTTGTTGTTAACATTCTTTTTTCATTCGGTTTTTCCAGTTACGAGTCCTTTCTTAAAGCTGATCGTTTTGTGTTCATTTTGTTTAGTTCTTTTTCGTAACAGATTTAATGTTTAGTATAGAGCTTAGAAAAAATTCGCAGTGTGAGATAGGCAAGAAGTAAGGCATGTGGCAACATCAGCATGGAAAAGGGCACTCCTTTAAAGGCAAGGAAGAGCAAAAATATTTTAAGTCAAGTGATAGCGATTGCTGTATGAGTCTTACGATTTTTTAATCAAGTACGGGCAACGCCGGATCATGCTGCTAGTATATATATATATATATATATATTTATATATATATATATATATATATATATATATATATATATATATATAAAGTATCCAAGTATCCAAGCGGGAGTTCTTTTTCACAAAGGAGAACATCCTCCTTACAATTGGAATACAGAGGGAAATGAGATTCATTTACTTCCACGGACATGAAAAGATGTTGTAGAGTATCTTTTATTTTCAGATTTCTCTGTTCTAAATTCTTTTGAACCGCCTTCATCTGACCATGAAGTTTTCTGGCATTTCATGGAGAAAGCAATTTTGTGTTCTAGGGGATTCTTGGATCGTGTATCGAAAATAGATTGTTGCCATTGTCCCACTGGTGCAAGAGTCATAATCACTTCGAAGAACATAGTCTCAAGCGATCTTTGCAAGAATGGCAACGTCATCTCTGTGGAACCATTTATTGGATTAATATCATTTCAAAAGATCAAAGAAATGAGAAACTCTTAGCAAAATTAGAATTATTCATTGGATATATAATAAATTATAGTCATACATTGGTATCATATATATATATATATATATATGTGTGTGTGTGTGTGTGTGTTTGTGTGTGTGTGTACGTGTTTAAAATTTAATGCGTTTATTCCGATGAGTGTTATCAGAAAGAACATATGTAGGTATAGAGAGCAGTGTGGTCATAAAAATGAAAAGTACATAGGGAATGAAAGTTTCACGTCTGAAGCGATCTTTAAAACATGTCCTAGATTGCTTGAAGCATCTAAGCTGCATTCATTTTTATTACCACACACACACACTATATATATATATATATATATATATATATATATATATATATATATATATATTGCTGGCCACTCGTATTCGCGTATTCCCATGTACTAGTGCGGCTAGCCAATGCCATTTCTATTCTTGTTTGTTCAACACGCACAGAGTCCACCTGCTGAGTCAACGTAGGTACAGTTTCTGGGAGTGAAGCGTGTTATCTGGTGTGAACAAGGCCAGCATGCTCAAACCCTCGGTCACGATGACTTGTAACTTCGTGCTAGTACACTCATCGACCCAAGGGTTCCGTCCACGCAATTTCCATTTGCTGTGTTTTTTAAAGGCATTTTCCAAAAGTACCGCACGCTGGCATCGCCCTATCCAGACCGGGTAACAAATCAAACATGGTGAGAGCCTCATGGCCAAAAAGCGAACGTTCTAACCACTTGGCCACACACACAAACACAGATATATATATATATATATATATATATATATATATATATATATATATATATATATATAAATATAATTATTTAAAAAAATATGATTCCTTCGCTACATAAGATCATTGAAGATGAAACAGTGCTTTGTACTTTAATTCAATTTAATTTTTATAATTAAATTGAAGTTTTTAGCTCTTGGTTTTGAAACATGAGCACTCTTTTGTAGCGAAAGAATATTTTTTTAAAATAATTTATTATCTTCGTATGTATTGAGCAGTGTTTTTTTTTTAAATAAAACAAAAATACTAAAAAACATCGGATTATTTACCTAACGTGTTCTTTCTTATTTTTCTATATATTTGCACACACACACACACACACACATACATATATATATATACATATATATATATATATATATATATATATATATATATATATATATATATATATATACAAATAAAACAAACATACAAATAATTAATGTATTATATGTGTTACATGTTATATTAATTATATTAATGTATTATATGTATCATATGTTATATTCACCAAACCGACTCTAGAGATTCGTAGACGGACCTCTTTGTAATCGTTCGGTCCACTCGTCAGGAGGTTTTAGCCATTGACTAGAGATTTTCTCATTTTCGTTATTTACTATTAAGCTTATTTGTGTTATGTTGATTTTCTTCTGTTTTGTGTCTCTGTATGTGTGTATGCCTGCGTATGTGTGTGTTTGTGTACGTATGTGTGTGCGTGTCTGTCGAATGTTGTGGTCATTTCTAATTTTCATCATTTTATTTTTTCCTTATAACTTCTCTCTCTATTCTTTTTCTTTTTTTTTATTCTCTCTTTCGGCAAACAACACTTGAAGTAATATATATATATATATATATATATATATATATATATATATATATATATATCGTGAGGTATGTTGGTAGTTTATAATTAAGTATAACTCAAGACTTCAATGTAAAAATAAAACAGTATTTAATTACAACAGCAAATAAATACTTAACAAGAACAAAGAGGTAAAAGTCAACAAAAGATAATTAACCATTTCAGTGAATACCTTGTTAATAGCGCTGATCGGCTTAACGTCCGTTAAATCCCAAATCAAAACGACGCACAATAATTCGACTGGATAGTTCCACTCAGTAGTCACTCCAGTCAGTAGCTTCACTCCGCTATTTACACATGGCGGAAAACATATTCATAAGTCCAGTGTCACGCTTGAATCTTGGTGCCGGTAGTTACTCATTTTCTTCCTATATATATATATATATATATATATATATATATATATATATATATATATAAAGTTATTTTTTTATGTTCTTTTGTTCTTTTTATAGATACAAATATTTAAGTTAATGCTTAATAAACAGTATTAACAACATTTACCAGACTGAATGTCCGAGAAATTTTCATAGAAAATATGCGTCCTCCGACAGGAATCGAACCTGTGTCCTATACGGAACTGACATATAGCCTGAAGTGCCTTTAACCGGTTTGGCCGGTGACAGAGGAGCGTTCGGTTAGCAAGGTCGAATTTACTGCCTTTAAACTACAATCTTCCATGATTCTCTCACGTATATTCATATCTGCTCAAAGCGTATCCAAATGTAAAGAAATGACGTCACACATTATGAAATGGACAAAGTCCGAGAATTATTTTAAGACATATTTTGTGTTTATACGTTCTTTTTATAGATAAACTATATATATATATTACTTCGAACATTATTTTTAGTGGATACTTGTATTTAAGTAGACGGTTCGTTTATTTTAAACCTTATTTATTTTGACTATCGGCATGTATACTCGAGAAACCTTAACAAAGAATACGTAGCGCCTAGGGATAAAGACATGGCGAGACAAGAAAGACATAGAGTGAGAGAGATATAATATAGAAACATGGCGGGTGGAAGAAGAAGGAGGGACAGATAAACAGAAGATAAATCGACTGTGGGAGAAAGAGAAAAAGAGAGAAAGAATTGTATTTTGGACGGAAAACGACAAAATATACATAAAATTCATTGTAGATTTTCCCCAATATACGCTTTTCTTCAATAATAGCGATTCCCTTTGAAATAAAAAAAGTGGATATATTAATCCAAATGCATGCTGACGTTT
>OZ010607.1:6222125-6259625 GCA_963932145.1 Acanthosepion lycidas | reverse complement strand
TATATAGAGACTGCATGACAATACCAGACCTCCGTAAATTCAAGCGATATGATAAAATCTTATGATGCTTTCAGGCTTAAAGTGAAAATTACTAATAAAATCTAAAATCACTGTTCTTGAATGACTTCTAAGGAGCTTCTTCTATGAAAGGAACACAAATCAGTTTTTACAAGCTAAGAACATGGAGGGCACAAGAACATTTTCCAGTGAGATATCTCTCATAAAATCAAGCATTTTCAGATCAGCTTATCCAAACTGAAATAGATTAAAAATTTATTTTAAAAATTATTTGGATACTTTTGCTTGAATTATAAATCTTTTTAACATGAAACGAAATGTTTCAACTATGTCAATCGCATATTTAAGCCGTGGCATATCCATGTGAATTAGACATTTTGGCTTATTTTAAGCAAAATAGAAATTATCTGTACTGAGAAAACAGGATATGAACGGCAGAAATGGACTTGATTTTCAGATTCAGTGTGAAAAAATAACCCAGAAATGTGTGCCGATTGCCCAACAACATTTGGGTTGAAAAGAAATATCGCACGGTGTAATCTAGACATATGTCTATTTATTTTTATTTTAATCCTCTTTAATTCACGGATCAATTTCTTAGTGCTGTTACAAAACTGATTAAAAAAGTCGCCGTAGTTTGTGTTATTTCTTTTATTTTCCAAAGTAGTTTCAATCTCATCCAAGATCATCTTCAGGAGTGAATTGTTAAATGAAAAAATTACTGTAATTGATAATTGCAATTTTTTTTATTTTTATTTATTTTGTAAATGCGCATAAAACGCGCTCCGTTATGACCAATTTAAAAATTAAAAATTTTCTTTTTAATTTAAAAGAAATCTTTTTTATAATTTGCGCATCACAAAACATTGATTTTACAGACATTTTAAAACATTGTTGTTATACTCATAATTAATTTTATTTAGTGTTGATTTTGATAGATAGATAGATAGATAGATAGATAGATAGATAGATAGATAGATAGAAAACTATGCAAAGTATTAAGAAACAGAAAAATTTCCTTATAAAAAATGAAAAACGTGTGAAACTGCTATGTCATCTCAATCAGTCAATATGGCGGTGAATACTGGATATTTTCCTCACAGACGAAGAGGAGATTTGAGACAACGAAGATGCGTTACAACAGAAGGGTACTGAACAACGAAGAAGTTGTAATGCTATTGTGAAAGAAAAGGATGCTTATACTTTGAAAGGAACTGGAAAAATAGGACACATATTGAAAAAAGAAGGCTTGGGAATTTGGACACTCACATGACTTATTGAAGGCAAGTGAGGCAAATAAAAATAGCGATTAATTTATCTAAAGAGATCGTATGAATGAATGACATAACAGAGAGTAGGAAGGATATTAAAAAGACAAATATTGCTAAGAGATTGGAAATTGTGGATCATCCACGTCCTAAAAGGACACGGCACAGAGAAGAAGAATTATTACTCTTAGACATATTTCGTAATCTTTCACAAGCACTTCGAAATATTCCTAGTAAATATTTCTTCTGTGCACCATTCCTGGCTTACTCTTCCTTCAAACTATTCATATACCTCGAGTACTTTTGTTAAATGGAACCTTTTATGCTTTCCCATAAATTATCAATTGCATTTAAACACGGAAGTACGCTAGAATTATATTTCTTCCAAAAGACTCCGATATGTCATACCATTCATGTTCGTTTGAACGCCCCAATCACACACCCTATTGAAGAAGAAACACACTCAAACCATAATATTTCTATACTTCTCTTTTCTTTGATCAGTGATCCATATTTGCTCCATAAATAATGAGTTGGGTTATAGCCAAAAATTCAATTTTCGTTTCGTTTCATTTCGTTTCGTTTCATCCAACTAAAGAACGCACACTCTCAAAAACATTAGGACTCTCGAATCTCTCACGTGTAAAGTTAATCTCAGAATCCTACGCCATCTTTATTTTTATTTTTTTAGCATTTCGCAAGTCGATATAGCTATTAAAACGCAAGCGGGGTTACTACGAAAAAAAAAAAAAAAAAAAAAGAGAGGGAGATAAAAAGAACATTGTTCAAGGACACAGAAAATGGTGATTGATGTTGCATTTAAATTTTTGAAGATCTTAGTTGACAGGAAATCAAGTAGTGAAAATAGAGGAAAATTATATTTGTCTTTCAATCATCTTTCATTTTACGAAAGGAAAAAAACACTCTAGAAACAGCAAAAACGGTATATACCATTTATACATATGGTGCTTTATTTGTGCACTTATTTTTTATCAAGAATCCATACTTAATCCATCGATAATGGTCTGGGCTGTAGGCAAAAGATTCAATTTTCATTTCGTTCAACCAAAGAACGTTCTATCATTTCAATTTTTGAAGGTTGTAGTTTACAGGAATGCAAGAAGCCGGAAGAGAATTCCAAACGGAAGGAGCGTGGCTGAAAAAAACGATTAGAATAGAATTTCCGGTTACAATTTCATCAGTAAAATTTCCAGCAAAATTGTTTACCGAGGAGCCGAGAGTTTTAAACAATCACTTTTGATTTCATTCTTGATATTTTTTTAGTTCTTTTTTATACAGTAAATTCCAGGCAATACAAGGGCCAAGAGCTAATAATCCTGAATAAGGTACAGGATATCAAAATAAGAAGAGGTAGATGGTATTGAAGATTGTGAGGATAAGGAGGATAGATAGAGTGACACTTGACCTGAAGTGTTTAAGATTGTCGTGTTTAGGGTAGCATTCAAACAAGAAAAAAATGAGTGAAATGATTGTTTGTTTCTTGGAAACTGGAGTTTTTAAAGGTTTTCTTTCAAGTAACCATTCCATTCGATTTGACGTTTCTTGGTCTTTTTCGAGTGGAACGTCATGGAATTTTCCGTGGAGTTCCAGGTTTTTAGGCATCACAAAGCTTCTTCTATTTCAGGATAATTGATTCACAAGGACATTTAACATTTTGTTAATAGCTCATAATCACAATGATTATGATTATGAATATGATTAAGATTAGCAATCATAATGAAAATCATAAGCACAATCATAATCATATGCATAATTACAATCACAATCATGATCACAATCCTAATTACATTCATAATCACAATATAATTATGATTGTTAATCATAATCACAATCATAATCAAAATTATAATCACAATTGTAATCTCAATCATAATCATAATCGCAGTCATGATCATAATCACCATCATAATAACAATCATAATCGCAATCATGTTCTTAATAACTATCATAATAACAATCGCAATCGTAATCGCAATTATGATCATAATCATAATCACCATCATAATAACAATCATAATCTCAATCATAATCATAGTGAAGTATTGCTAGATGGTTCTGGTCATTTCAATGCAAATGCAAAAATCGAAACCTGCATTCCTCTTTAAATAATTTTTTACAAATTTTCAACCGTGTTCAAACCGTATTTTCGTTAACCTAAATTTATATTTTATCAACTTTACATCAACTGCGTTCATTTTTTTATCAATTCATAATTATAAATAATGACTTCATAATCTCCGAATATTTGAGGCTTAAATCCCGATTTATATTCTCATTTTTTCATTCTATTTCTTTTTTCCAAAATGAACAAACCTTTCCAGATTTTGGTTTGTTTATTGATGGACGTAAAATAATTTTATTTTAATTTCTATTGTTTTTCTTTGCCTAACGTTTTATGTATTTTTTAAGAAACACGTTCATTTTTTGGCAGCTCCTAAACACGTAATTTGTATAATGTTTATATACGTACACTATATATGTTCCAAAGTTTGTCATAGCCGGGGTGATAGTAAACACAAGCTACTACTGTCTATAAAATTCTTAGATGGCATACGTCTCAAATAGCTTCTAACAACTATGTCCAGCTACCACTAGTAGAAAGGGCGAAGGCGGAGACCTGACGCGTCATAACCAGCTGATTCGGGTAGATGGAGATCGAGAGCCCAGGAAGGCAGTCGTGAAAGCAAAACCCTGATTTTTAGTGATGGGAAAACCTTGATTTTAAACCTGTGCTGCCTTGCAGTCATATCCAAACACGGAAAAGGTGATGGATGAAAATCCAGACAACAGATCCAGAGTGAAGCCCCGAAAGCTTTTGGCTTTCAACATTGACAACCTTCCGGTAACTCCTGCAGTCAAACCGATCCCAAATGCCCTGCATTTCTGCAGTCGAGAGGCGGGACGTGTGGTTTCTACAGCGCAAGGCCTCCATATACCATCGCCCAGGCCTGCACCCTGAAGAGGTCACTTCAGTATCATTACCAAAGAACTGAAATTTGACAAAATACGGTGATACCTTTATCTCACAAGATACTTAATAATAGCTGGGTACTTGTATTCGAGGATAAACGTCTACTAGGCCGGCTAGCTAATCCCTATTGCAGATTTTCGCTCAGTCACATTTGTGTTTGTTCAATACCCACAGAGCTAACTTGGAGTTTATACTGCAACTATGCTGAGCAGACCATATTTACAGTTTCTAGGAGAGAGCGTGTTATCTAGCATGATCAACAACCTGAACGACGCCAGCACACTCAAACCCTCGGTCACGATGACTTCGTACCAGCACAGCTATCGACGACTCCCAAGTATTCCGTGTACCCAATTTCACTCACAACGCTTGGGTCAATTCGTGGTATGGTTGTCAGGCACTTTCGAGGGTGCCGCAAGCTGAAATCGCCCCCCTACAACTCCAAACCAATAACATCAGGAAGTCTCCATCCTGACAAATCAACCGCGGTGAGATTCGAACGCGTGTCACAAGATAAACGGATGCCTATATATATATGTGTGTGTGCTTATATAAATAAAGATATATATATATATATATATATATATATATATATATATATATATATATATATATATATATGCGTGTGTGAGTAGTCATATTTCATACATATTCCTTGTTTTGCTTTCAGAAATGCGCACATAGACTTTTATAGATTTTAGCTTTGAGCTGAGCGTAATGGCAGATTCATTTCATTTCTTGATCGATCAATAAGAGTCAGGTGAGGTGTCATTTCTCATCTTAGCTTTCCAACCATTTCTCAAATCGGCGTGCATCGATGATCTTCGATAAAAAAAAAATAAATAAATAAAGGCAGGTGGACACAGATAGGAGATTCCATAAAATGTTTCAAAGACCATTGCAGCTCAAGATGCGGGCGAAGACAGAATGCAGAGGAAGAACGGATTGACAGAAGCTCCCAGGGAGAAATCGGAGGCCATGTTCTATAGCTGAAATTCGGATCAATAAAATTAAAAATCAAATCGAATGAAATACGCTACATTTGCTTTTCCATAAAACGGACTGAACTTTTTCATTCGATAGTAATTTAATTCAAGAATGCCAAGATGTGATCGAAAAAATATAGATAGATAGATAGATAGATAGATAGATAGATATGAACAGTGGGAGTAATAGATAGATAGATAGATAGATAGATAGATAGATAGATTTGTGCAACAGAAATAGGTGACCGTCAAGAAAGAAGAATTCTTTTAACTATTTTTTCTTCTTCACATTAACAAATATCATTTATCCGACATCGTTCAAATTTTGAATCAGAAATCGACAATTTCAGTCACTTAACAGAAATTATAAATTTATTGATAAACGAGAAAAATATTGGGAGGCAAAATATTTTTTTACTAGTTTCTGAAGTTAAATGGAATTTAAAATTTGTGAAAACACGGACAAAATGTTCTTGCTATTGGTTGTTTTCATTTAATTTCATCTGCCTCACTTTTATTAATTTTATTTTAATTCTTTACAATTATTTCCTGCTTCGTTTTTCGCTTGGTTTCGATTTTTGTTTCATTTCTTTGTATCTGCCTTCGTAATTCTGTTTCTTCTTTGCTGTTCGCGTTATTTGCTCCCCCGGTGATATTGTAGATTTTAAACGTGCCAAACAGAAACGCTTCCATACGCTTCATTGGCTTTCAACTGAGCAGTTTCTTCGTTATCTCTTTGTTTTCTTCTTCTTCTTCTTCTTCTTCTTCTTTGACTATTTAACTAAAGCATCACGGGATTGTCTTTGTTGATATTTCTTTAAAAATTAAAATGATATTCTGAGCTCCAAAAACATTTATTAGAGTTTCTCCAGTGATGGGTTTCATGTCTATTTTTCTTTATAGCATTTGTAGTCAGTTTCCTGATTCTCTGATGGAAAATCTTCAATTACATTATGCTACCGAAAATTCTACAATTTTTTTTTCTTCATTTTATTCAGTCGCAAAAGTCCTGATTGATAGTGGGGTTTTTTTTAAGTTTTTATTGTACTTTAATAGCTGTTCAAAGCAGTGTTTTTATTATTATTATTATTTTTATTTTCTTTGCTTTCTGGCGTTTACACATTTCTTTCCGGGTCCCACCCAGAGACCTAAGGTTAGAAATGGCATCATGACACTTTTCACTGACAAAAAAAAAAAAAATAAATAAAAATAAAATAAAATAAAAATTACATAGATAAAGCCCTTCTTAAAGTGTGGGTTGTACTTGTCAGAACAATTTTTTGTATCTCCTTGAGGCATGGGCTTCCAGGAATCCCTGCAATTAGTCTACTGCAATCTTTTCCAACCAGTCCTAGGGCTCCAACTACAACAGGGATTGTTGATGTTCCCATATGCCACATTTTCGAGATTTCTATTTCAAGGTCCTTGTATTTTGACAGCTTTTTGAATATCTTCAAAGATACATTGCAGTCAGCAGGGACTGCCATATCAATAAGGAGGCAACGTTTTTGTTTGTGGTCTTTAATAACAATATCTGAGGGGGTGGCCTTGATTGTTCTGTCAGTGTGAATTGTGTAGTCCCATAGAATTATAACAGGTCCTATCTCCGTAACCCGGTCTGGGTGGTGTTGATACCAGTTTCTTTCAGTTTCCTTCCCGTAGAAGTTGCAGATTTTCCAGTGCAGATATTGGCCCACTCTGTCATGTCGGGTTTTATATTCAGTGGGTGCCAACGTCGTGCAACCTGATACAAGATGATCAATCGTTTTTGGATATTTATCACAGAATCTGCATTTTGGGCTAACACAATATTTTAGTATATGTGCTTGATAATTCCTAGTTAGCAAGCATTGGTCCTGCGCAGCAAGGATAAAACCTTCAGTTTCCGCTTTCAACCCTGCACTGCGTAGCCACTGATGGGTACGGGTTTTGTCTACATCAGCTTGTTTGATACGGGCAGAGTATTGGCCATGAAGCGGTTTATCTTGCCATCGCTTCTGTATCTGGTCGGTTGCATTCGTCTTTGCTGTCTTTTTTAAAGTATTTTGCAGTTTCAGCCGGTGTATTGTGCTGTAGTTGCATCTCTACGTCCATTTGAAGCTCCATTTTGAATTTGTTGGCTTCTTTTATTACGGAGTAAAGACGCTTACTACTTTCATGTTCCTTGACGCATACCATCATCCAGTCTTCTGTAGTTTCCAAGTATCTTTGGAGGCCAATTGTTGTAGTTTTGTAGGACAGTTCTAGTTGAACTAATCCTCTGCCTCCTTCGGATCTAGGCACATACAGACGATCAACATCAGCTTTGGGATGATGCATGCAATAGCAAGTGAGAAGCTTTCTCGCTTTGGCGTCCATTCGCTTAATTTCAGCTATGGTCCAGTTAAGGACATTAAAGCTGTAATGCACCACTGGGACGGCCAATGTGTTTATAGCTGATATTCTATTTTTTAAGTTTAGTTCAGTATTTAGTATCAGACGTACACGCCTGTAGTACTCTTTTCTATTTTTTTATTTCATTTGGGGGTGTTGTATGCCATCTCCTTCGCTAATTCCTAGGTACTTATAAACTTCTTCATGCTCCAATTCCCTAATCTTTGTGACAAAATCTAAATCTATTGAGGGTGTTTCTGTAATTCTACCTTTCTTGAATGTTACTTTTGCACATTTATCTAATCCGAAGTCCATACCTATGTCGTCACTAAAGTATTTTACAATATTGAGGAGGCCTTTCAACTCATTATCGTCTTTGGCAAAGAGTTTGAGATCATCCATGTATAGTAGGTGATTGAATATTTTCTTATTTATTTTGTAACCATAGCTACTGTTGTTCAGTTCATGTGTAAGAGGGATTAAGGATAAACAAAACAGAAGGGGTGACAGAAAGTCTCCTTGAAAGATTCCACGTCGGATATTCAGACGGTTGGATATGGCAGTGCCCCCAGTGTGCCTAAGGTATAGTTTTGTGTTCCACATCCCCATGCTGTGCTTAAGAAAGTTTAATACCACAGGGGAGACTTTGTTCATTTCCAAAGTCTTAAGGATCCAAGAATGTGGAACACTATCAAAGGCTTTACGATAATCAATCCACGCTGCACTGAGATTTCTGTGTCGTCTCCTGCAATTTTCCAGGATCATTTTATTTATCAGAAGTTGATCTTTGCAGCCATATGAACCTCAACTGCATCCCTTCTGTTCCAGCGGGAGAATGCTGTTTGTTTCGAAAAAGGAATAAGTACGGTTCGTCAGTACAGATGTGATCAACTTATACGTTCTGGAAAGACATGTTATCGGTCTATAATTTTTCGGGTCGTCTGTTTCAGTTGTTTTTGGTATGAGGTATGTAATACCTTCAGTAACCCATTCCAGGATTTTATTGGGATTATTTACAAGCGTTGATAATGTTTTTGCAAGTATGCCATGGGTAGATGAGAAATGATACAGCCAGAAATTGGGCAACTTGTCATTTCCTGGGGATTTCCATTTTGGGGATTTCGTTAGTGCTTGCCTAACATCATCTGTGGATATATTTTCCCATTCTTGCAGAGGTGTATACAGCAGTCGTTCTTCTCCACGCCGTATCAATTCTGCATTTGGGTTACATTCCTTTGGGTTGCTCCAAATATTTTCCCAAAATGTCTTATCAATCGATGGTGGCGTTTCGACATGTATAGGTGTTTTTCCAATTTCCCTGTAAAATTTATTAAGATCTGTTCGGAATATTTTATTTTGGTGATAGAATCTACTACGTTTCTCGTATCGTCTTGTTCTCTGTGCTTTTAGCTGAAGTTTCTGTTTCAGCATTTCCTTGATCGATGGAATATCAATTAGGGATTTAATGCTATATTTCCGTTTGATCTTTTTGGATTTACGTGTGGAAATATTAGGGTTTCTGGTGAGCTCATCTAATATAGACATCTCACATCTGATTTGTTTTATTTCTCGTATCAGTTTGGTTTTCCAAGCTGGTTCTCTGTGTCTGTTAATTTTATTTATTGTCTTGACACCAAGCTTCCGAGTCGCTGCTAGAGCTGTTGCGTATATGACGTTGTTAACTTCTGTTATGTTTCCCGGTGGTTTATCTGTTAACAGTGTTTCCAGGGCAGCATTGTATATTTTCACGATGTGCTTGTTGGGATTTGTCATATGGATTTTCGGGAGCTGGTCTCTGTCTGACAATTGTATGAAAGTTACTCTGCTGAGTACTTGGATGACGTCATTTTTCGCTTCGGTGATTTCAGCTTCGTGGTTTTCAAGGAATTCTAAATTAATGTACCTGGAGTCATCTTCAGTGACAATTTCTGGAGAACTAGAGGTTGTGTCTAAGGTAGAATCTTCGGTTTCATTTCCTGGGAGATTATTTCGTATTTCATTCGCTTTAGCGTCCACCTCATCCTCTGTCGCATTCTTTATTTCAACATTCGTCTCAATAGAGTTTGAGTGATGGGTCATAGTATTTTGCCTTATATCTAATTTTATCTTATCTATTTCTGCCTTTGAGAGTCTGTTGTTTCGCATGATATCTCTGCGGACATTGGAAAGCATGTTTGGATTGAGGTTAGGTCTTATATCATTTCCCACCATATTTCTCCATATTTGGTATGTTTGATTGGTGGTGTTCTTTGCTGGGTTTTCGAGTGCAATGAAGAAGGATGTCATAACTTGTCGATACTCTTCGCGGCTCCATTTCGTTCGTTTAATTTTTACTAGTCGATTTGGCATTGAGACACTTGGTCCAAGGTTGGCGATAATCCGGGTTTGGTGACTTAGTGTCTCTTCGTTTGTGGAAGAGTTTGTTCCAGTGACAGATTTTTCGTCCTCAGACTGGTTCCTCTCTGAGGGACGCGGCCCTTGTTGTCCCGGTTGACGGCCGATCCGGTATGAGATATTATTCGTATTCATTGAAATTGGTAGAGATGCGTTTTAACCTTGACCGCCAAGGGGTAATTTTGTTCAGATTACCAGCTTGAGGACGAGGCTCGAGGAAGTTCCAAGAGCAAGCCCAGATTTGAGATAGTGGGTTTATTAATATATCAAAGATAAAAGTTCATAACAGTGTATGGTATTCAGTTGGGTAGACAATACTAAGTTTTAACTTAGTATAAGTCCGAGTGACACCTCCAAGTGGGATAATTAGATTTTAGTATATAGACATAAAAAAAAAAAAAAAGGTGGATTGCATGGCACAGGTGACTTTCCACAAATGTTCAATTTTCCGTCGCCAACGACAGATACTTATCAAATTTTATGGGGTAGGCTGGACTTATACTACAGATTGGTAGGGGAGAATATCGAAGAATTCATTCAACAAAGGGGTAGGAGCAAGGGAATAAAAGTTATACTTGCCGCTGATAGATAGGTTTTAAAATTTTCACTCAAAGAGATGATAGTCAAAGGGCAGAGCATTGTAGGAAAATTACACCTGTAGCCATGAAAAAAAAACAAAAAAAAAAGAGAACACAGATATAATACAATATGATCCCTGTCAGTGTGGACATATATACATGTACATTCAATATATATATATATATATATATATATATATATATATATATATATATATATATAGAGAGAGAGAGAGAGAGAGATTAGCAAACATGTACATATACACGCACCGACAGAGATATGGGATGCCTAGGGTAAAAAAAAAAAAAATTATTATTATTATTATTATTATTATTATTATTATTATTATTATTATTATTTCCTTTGATTTCTGATGCATACACATTTCCTTCAGGGTCCCACCCAGAGACCTAAGTTCAGAAATGGATTCATGACAGTTTCCTCTGATCATTTTTCTTAAAAAAAATTAAACGAAAAATAACCCCAAATCACACATTCTATATATTAGGTTGGTGCAAATGTCGTTTTCTCACATATGTTACTATGTGAGAAAACGACATTATTTTTTGCACCAACCTAATAGATAAAGCTCTACGTAATGTGTGAGCTGTATTTGTGAATACAAATTTTGTATTTCTTTAAGGGCATGGGCTACCAGGAATCCCTTCAAGGGATCTATCGGAACCTTTTCCAAACAATCTGAGGGCTCCAACTACAAATGGAATTGATGATATCATCAAGAGCCACAGATTTGAGATTTCCATTTCATGATCCCTGTATTCTGATAGTTTTTGAAGATCTTCAATGACACATTATAAACTGCAATTATTATTATTATTATTATTAGTTAAATATAATCCCTAATTTGGTCATTATCCGATACTTAGGGTAAGGCAAGTTCGTAAATATATGCATCCTTCCATATAAGTGCTACTTAAAAAAAGTACATTGTTTATATTCTTTGATAATTCTCTCGATTGAATAGATGACCAGTTCCATACCCTACAGTCTTTTGTATTCTCTTCGAAACTGCCAAGAATCTTGCTAATGTTCTTGCACTCAAAGTTCTGGTTATTACAGCTACACATTTGGCTGGAAGCTATTCTCTAGTTCTTTATTTTGCCATCTTATTTAACTGATATATTTTTATCTGATGACACTAACATTTCTACGAGAAAGCATTTTTTCTAGACTTTAATCACTATGTCTGGACTCCTCCATATTATATCCCTGTCAATATGTTAGGCAAGGTCCCCAAAATAGTCACTTCATTACCCCCTGGTATCAGGTTTAGACTGATATCTATTTTTCGACATCCGTAATAATGATATATCCTGCAAAGAATATGCCGCCATATCTTGACAGGTCGATCTTTGTATTCCTTTGGTATTATTATTATTATTATTATTATTATCATTATTATTATTATTATTATTATTATTATTACAATAAAATTAAAAATGCGATTTAAGAAAACAAAAGATAAGACAGTGTTTTAAAAATATTTCGACAATGTCTTTCCTCACTATTATCTTTTTAAAATTTTGTTTATTATTATTATTATTATTATTATTATTATTATTATTATTATTATTATTACAATACTTAGAGAAAGACGTGATTTGAGAAAACAAAAGACAGCGTTTAAAAAATATTTCCACAATATGTCTGTTTCTTCACAATTATCTTTTTAAAATTTTGTTTATTATTATTATTATTATTGTTGTTGTTGTTGTTGTTTTTTTATTTCCTTTGATTTCTGATGTATACACATTTCCTTCAGGGTCCCGTCCACGGACCTAAGCTCAGAAATTGCATAAGGACATTTTCCACTGAGCAATTAAAAAAACAAAAAACACACATATTTTACATAGAAAAAGTCCTTCGTAAGGTGTGGGCTGTAACTCGTGAGAACAATTTTTTTGTATTTCTTTGAGATATGGCCTACTAGAAATCCCGTCAATGAGTCTATTGGAATCTTTTCTAACCAAACCGAGGGCTTCAAATATTATACAACAGGGATCCCACGTGCCATATTTAATGGATGTCAGGTTATCAGTTATCTCCTGTTAATTTCCCTCTGAAAGTTCTCCACTGCCTTAACCGGGTATTGAACTCACACTCTTTGGCTCCTGTCACTGGATCTAACCAACGCCTTTATCCACTGTGCCATATGTTCTTGATAACTGACATCCATTAAACATGGCACGTGGAACTAGAACAGTCTACCCCAGTGAGCGAAATAAAGGGTTCAGTTCGACATTCCAAACAACTGAAGAAGGCCGGAGCGTACAACGGCCGAAACGTTGTAATAAATATGGCGACAAAGATGAGGACAATAGCCCGAATAATGTAAATAATGTATAAAATGTTTATGTTAAAAATACTGGATACTTTTGCACCAACCTTATATTTTTATAACTGATATGAAAAGACGAAAGGGCAGAGAGCATAGTGGTATTCGTGGATGCTATCAAAATGGTATTGAGTAGTTACTGTCAAATTGGTATTGGATGGATGCTGTCAAAGTTACCATTTCTTATTATTTTTTATTATTCAGAAGTGCTTTGTTCAATTTGCTCTTGTTGTTATTAGTTTGAAATGAGGCTTTTTTTTTCTTTTTACTTTTTAGCTGGCCGTCTGTTTTGGGTTACTATTTTTTTAATTTTATTTTATTTCTAAGTGATGTCAAATAACTCCTTAAAATGTGTTCATAATGACTTAATGCATTTTCAGTTAATAAAATTCCAATTCTACCCTTACCTGCACCAACGAAAAAGAAAACATTTTTTTTAATTCAAAACAAAAGCTCAAGTCGTCGATTAACTTCCTCGAAGGACGGATAACGAGAAGGATCTGAAGTGAAAAGGGAAAAAGTGGATTGGAGAAAGAAAAAAAAAGCGAACGAAACGAATCCAACTAAATTGGCAATGTCGAAAAGAGAGTTTCTCACGCAATCGAATCGAAATACGAGAAGGTAGCGATGAGAGAGAGGGGGGGAGAAAGAGAGAGGGGAATAGAGAGAGTGGGAAGAGACGGAAAGGAACCAATCACTGCAAAGACCGGTGCATACGAAAACCAGAATTGTGCTTTTCAGAGCAGACACACTGACAGATTAATGCAATCATGAGAAACGCGTACTCGAAGACCTCTGAGTGAGACGAAAGCAGTTGCTCGTGAAAAATAGATTAACCACATGTTCCCCTGAAGTAACAGTTTAACAGACAACTGGTCTTTTGTTATGTACGGCTAAACTAAAATGAAAAATAATAGTATTTATACTATATTTATATAGTTATAGGGTCACGGATTTGTTTACACACTCAAACATATATCAAAAACACACATACGTATATATTTGGTTGGAAGGAAAATTCACGCAATTTCTAAATAAATTTAATCTTCTAAAACCTACAAAGACTTTCCTTCCAACCAGACAGATAGACATTTGACTGAGGATATAATGCTTTAACAATTCTAAGTAGAAGCTAATAAAGCTTTATTTTACTCATTCAGTTTTAGCGCTGAAAAATGTTTATTTTATTGTGATGGATGGTTACAAGCGAGGCGGGTGATGGGATGGGATTATTGTATTATTACAGAGGACCACAGAAATACAGTTTTAGATAATTTTTTATTTACTTTTTTAAAAACATTTTTCTCACAAGTGTACTTACAAATGGTTCTAGGACATACACCCTTGTGCAAATTAATTGAAACAAAATGAATAATTCCGTTATTATTTACTTTTCTTTAGAGTCTGTCTATATTTTACTTTTCTTCGTTTCTTTTCAATGAAACATGACCCAGTGCGCATGTTAGTACTGTCCATTCTACAAAGTCATTCCTTGCAGATTGACCACAGATTCTCAATTGGATGTAAATCAAGAGAGTTTCTGGGCCAGTCTATAGTACTTTGATTTGCTCACTGGTAAGACTTGCCTGTGTGTTCGTATGTCCATTCCACGAAGTCGTCCCTTGCAGATTGACCATAAATTCCCGAATGGATTTTAATCAAGAGAGTTTCCGGGCCAGTCTAGAGTACTTTCATTTGCTCACTGGTAAGTCTTGCCAGTTTGTTTGTACAGGGTTACAATTTTCGTACGCGTCCTTGGAGTTACGTTCATCGCAGACAATGGCCGTAGGAACACTAATCGACAGTCGAGATAATAGTATCTGTGCGTGATAAAATTCTGATGCAATCACGGAGGACGCAATATTATTCTCAAGGCCAAACAACTTTCATCATACCCTCCGAAAATAGATTCATATAACTGCACACCACTGCAAATGACCTAATCCGAGAAAAAAATAAAAATCGATTACACCCTGGTATTGGAGTGTGTCTAAAACTGACCGTATGGTGAAGAAAGGAAACTAAAGTGGTTGTTTCAAATAATTTGCACAAGGGTGAAAATGTATTTCTACAAGTAGATTCAACCACTTTGGTTATCTTCAGGAAATATATTCCTTTTCAATCAAAGTAGCCGTTTGCTTTCTCGGCTGTCTTATTTTAACAGTGTTAATTTTATTTTTTTATTATGTTAAGTGCGGTGAAGTCATATTTTAAATTTGAATTTTAATCACCAAATATCTGAATACTTTCACGGGTGCGTTAATTATATATATTTTTTGATGGAAGTTGTGGATAAACTGAACGAAGTTCATGTTTTGTTAATGTTTTCCCAGGTATCTTCAACCGTCTCCATTAGTTACAAGAGATAATGTTATGTTAATTTGACAAGCAAGATTCTTTTCTCTAGATTGTGATATTTTTGGGAAAGCTGCACAAAATAAGATTTTTTAATTACACACAGACACACACACACACACACACACACACACACATATATATATATATATATATATATATATATATATATATATATAATTGCATGAATCATTCATACAAAAGACAAATATAGAGGTTAATGATTTAAATGGGGAGAATACATCTTCGCAAACAATTTCAATAAATTACACTAACCCCGAACCTGTATATGAATGATATGACCCCTGTTTATAAATTCCAGTTTCATAAGGTCTTTTTTTTAGTTTTTACAAGCTTTCGGCTGTTTGTATGAATGATCCATGTAATTATAAGTTGAACAGCACCTATATATATATATATATATATATATATATATATATATATATATATATATATATGGTAAACCTAAAGAGCCAGACAAACCTACCTAGGTTTTACCTACGCGGATCGTCAGTCCGCCCTGAAGTTCCGCGTAGGTGAAACCTAGGTAGGTTTGTCTGGCTCTTTAGGTTTATTTAGTTTGCTCTACTTAGCGTATTGAACACATTGTTTAGTTATTTTTACTTTACTCGTGTCGGAGGTTTTTTTCTTTGGACTCTGAACTTTCATTCGAGACGATTATTTTCGCCGGAAGTAAATGTTCTTGGTTCTTTCTTTTTTTCCCCTTTTTCCCTTCGGTATTGGTTTGTTCATTTACAAGCTACAATACCTAAGGTTTTGTCGGAGAAGTATAGCTGATTATATTATTAATATTATTAGTGTCATATATATATATATATATATATATATATATATATATATACAGGATTGATGTATATGAAATAAATTCCAATAACCCAAAAATACTATTCTGAAAACAGTGGTCAATACAGAGTAAAGCAAATATAATTATTTATTCGTAAATTATAATATAAATATGTTATAAAATCACTACAAAAAATAGCCATTTTGTTTCAACACCTCTGGTGTCTTATCAAGTGACGGTGTTGACATTCAACATCATCACTTGATAAGACACCAGAGGTGTTGAAACAAAATGGCTATTTTTTGTAGTGATTTTATAACATATTTATATTATAATTTTCGAATAAATAATTATATATATATATATATATATATATATATATATATATATATATATGCAAGTTTGGTGCCTGGTACATATTTAGATATAAATTGTTCTATATCTGAGTACTTTCGGATATCGTTAGCCATTAGGTTGTGGATGTTGTGCGCTATGACGTTTTCCTCATTTTCTGATATCATTATCCCAAGTGGCTCTTCTTTTCCGTTTTTAGTTTGCATTAAAATATATTTAATACGTATGTTGCGATGGGTAAATTGTCACCAGCTTTTACTTTTAATTTCGCGCATGCGTGGTGTTTGTTTTGGATTTTGTCGGCTCCACAATATATTATGTTCAGTTGGGCAAAAGATCACCATTCACTACGCCATAAATTTAAAAACGGCATTCTGTACTGATTGGCATTCGCACCAAAAGCTCCAATACGAACATTTCAGAGGGTTTGGGTGTCAATCTGAGGGCAGTGCAGAGAATTCGAAATTAGTAGGATGAGTCTAATGGTGATTACGAATGTGTTTGGAGTGATCACAGGTGATGGCGACATTATGCTTCCATTCATCTTCTAATAGGGCCTCGGACTCAATACAGAGACCTCTCTCAAGTGCCTTGTGGAGGTAGTATTGCTCTGGGTCACGAGGACGGCTGCTGGAAGACACTATGCCTGGCAACAGGACTCTACACCCTGCCACACAAGCAGCAGTACTCAGTCATGTCTGTCGGACAATTTCTGCGATCACGCCTCCCCTTATTCTGGCCACCTAACTATCCAGACTTCGATTATAATGAGTGGGGCTCAGTTGAGCAAGAGAACAACAAAACGACTTGCAACACCACTGATGAACGCAAAGATTATGTCAGCCATCACCGTCATATGTCATCACAAGGAGACCATCCAGAAGAGTTGCAGGAGATTCCGACGTCTTCTGGAGGCCGTGGTTGGAGCCAGTGGCGATTTTATTGAATTAATTTACTCTTTAGTATTTCAAGATATTTTGTGTCATTTTGGTAAATGTATGTATCAAAATGAGTTGTCAATGTTGTTTTTCATTTCTGCATCATTTAGACCTCAATTGATCCATCGCAACCTATTAGGTTAGTGCAAAAATAATGTCGTTTTTTGACGTTCAACTTCAAAAGAAAAACGACATTATTTTTGCACCAACCTAATATATATATATATATATATATATATATATATCACGGATTTCTGGTTCGGTGGTAATTACCTGCTGTTCTTGGAGTTTAATTATGTTTTGATATTGCGTATCAATGTCAAAATTTTTATGTAGTCTATTATATTTTCTTGTATATACGGCAGTTAGGTCCGAGGTTCAGTAATTCTTTTTGGTTGTCAAAGTCAGAGATGTTTATAAGTCTTGCAAAGTTATTCGGAGTTATATACCTCCTTTATATAATGTACTGAGCTTCCTGTGATATTTTAACCTATGTGAAAGAACAAACGGAAGTAGGAGATAAAACATTAAAAAAGGTTACCACCTCTGAATAGCTTAAACAAATTCTAAATAGACTAAAACAAATCACTAACAAATTATATAAAGGAGCTATATACCTCCCGAATAAACATCTCTGACTATGATGGGATCTACTTAACGCTGAATCTATAAAAGACATATATATATATATATATATATATATATATATATATATACATATATATATTATTTATATGCTCTTGAAATAATTCGATTGAGCTCTTATAAACAATGGTTGCTGCTGCTAATACAATGCTCTTCAACTAGAATCGAGTTCTCCTAGAACTGCCGCAATTCGCATAGTTAAAACGTTAAAATTGCCTTTCTGCTCTGCCGTACGACGATAGCGTGGGGGTAGAATCTCTGACAGATTCCAAATCGGTCAGGTTGCGATCCCTACTTGAAGCTTGGCATCAGTCGGAGATTCTACCCCTAAGCTGTTGGCGTACGGCAGGGATTGGATCGAAATCCCTCTGAATTCCCATCAGTCGTAGCACCTTAGTTAATTCCGCAATTTGTTCCATTCTGCCAACGTATCCACAAGAAAAAATGTTGCTCCAATTTATGTAGACAATAAAATTTTCTATGACCAAAGAAGAGGGGGTGCAATTTCTTACTTTCTGTAAGCGTCGAACAAGTCTTTCTAACGTTCTTCGTTTTAAATGTTGTCGTTTAGAATCTTGTCACCAACTGATATGTCCCGAAAAGCGATATATCTGTTCGAAGTAGCAAAGTGGTTTTGGACTACTGTAACCGAGTAGGACAATCTAGCAGGTAACCGTAATGGACTGGTACTCGTCGTAGTGGTAGGCAATAGGTGTAGACAATAGGCGTCGTCTGTACCTCCATATCAGTCTGTATTTATGGCTGACACCAGCCAATCATATTACTGTGATGGGGAACCCAGATGTATGCATATTCATTACATCACACCCCTATATATATATATATATATATATATATATATATATATATATATACAGATATAGGTAACTATACTCGTTTCGAAAAATCTTCGAATTTTCGATTTGCCAATAATCAGATCAATCTCGAGGGAAAAAAAGGTTTTGAGAAAAGAAAGAGCTAGAAATAGGAAAGTCTGTCGAAAAAAATCGCACAGATACAGGTTTGAAGCCCAAAGAAAAAAACCTCGACACGAGTAAACTAACAAAAGAGCTCGATAGAACCGTAGAGCAGACCTAGATAAACCTAGTGAGCCAGACAAACCTACCCAGGTTTCACCTAAACGGAGCCGGCTTTCCCTGACGATCCGTTTAGGTGAAACCTGGGTAGGTTTGTCAGGCTCACTAGATTTATCTATACATATATATATATATATATATATATATATATATATATATATATATATATATATATATATACGGATATAGGTAACTATACTCGTTTCGAAAAACCTTCGAATTTTCGATTTGCCAATAATCAGATCAATCTCGAGGGAAAAAAAGGTTTTGAGAAAAGAAAGAGCTAGAAATAGGAAAGTCTGTCGAAAAAAATCGCACAGATACAGGTTTGAAGCCCAAAGAAAAAAACCTCGACACGAGTAAACTAACAAAAGAGCTCGATAGAACCGTAGAGCAGACCTAGATAAACCTAGTGAGCCAGACAAACCTACCCAGGTTTCACCTAAACGGAGCCGGCTTTGCCTGACGATCCGTTTCGGTGAAACCTGGTTAGGTTTGTCAGGCTTACTAGATTTATCTATACGTATATATATATATATATATATATGGAGTGATTAAAATTTATCTGAATTTTATTTTATGTATTTTCGTCTCTTTTGCAGCCCACGTTTAGCTAAAAACTTTGAAATTCACACATCACTTCTGTTAAATAACAAGTGTTTAAATCGCGTAATTGATTTCCGCGTCTGAAAAAAAATAGTGCAAAGAATCAAGTGTTTTGGGTTTGTTTTTTTTTTTCGTTTTTACTGGAATTTTTAGCGCGAATTGTTGTTTCCTACAACGTCCGCAAAAGTTAATTATACAGAGATGCGAACAAGAGACTTTCGACGCTTTACTTGCACGTGAACCTCTCGTGCGTCCCTCGTGAGTCGAGCTTTTTGATGCTTTCAATTTTCGTTACACGAAAAAAAAAATTAATTACTTTGTCGCATTCACCCACATACATTAGACACACATATTGTAAAACTTAATCTTTCAAAGAACAGCAACATGCAGAACTGCTTTCTTTATTATTGCATTAGGAATAATAAATTTGAATGATTGCTTTTACAGCGTTTGGGGCTTGCCAAGTGTTTCCATCATATTTTTCATCTTCAAAAGGAAATATTAAATTTGATTCCTGAGCTATAAACAGAATATTTCACCTTCTTAGTGAACAGGACTGTGTTTGCACCTAAATCCGTTACTTCTATTTCCTGTGTCGTGTTCCTTCAGGAAGCAGGCGATCATGACTCTCCACAGTTTCCCTATCATTGCTAGCTCTTAATAATTTTTGTTATTTTTATTAAACCTTGTTCTGCCTTCTAGCTATCACTAAATATTCTATGCGTTTTTCCTTTGTCCATCTTGTCCTGTGAGTATCAGATTTTCCAAGTTTTCTTTCCTCTTTATATATACATTCAGACTTGTGCCCTATGCCTAGAAAATCACCATGCATCTAAGGTCGAATACTCCTCACTCCCTTCGTATTTCATGGGTAAGCAGCAAGTTCCATTCTGATAGCTTCTTCCTAAGAAGCGTTGTGGAAAACTCCCGAGTGAATGCTTTCAATAAACTGATTCAGAAGCTCTTTACCTTAAGTGGCTCTTATGGTCCCGTATTTGGTTAACAACAGTAAAAAATTGTTTGATGTTCATTTGAATGCGATATACCCGCATATATTTTTCTTGATTCTATTGCGAGATATTTATCTTCAGGCAAGAAGTTCAAGAAAAAACAGTAAAATACTAAAAATGTCTTACTTTGCATTTATACCGTAATATTTCTTGCATTTCTTACCCCTTAAAATCCCATGCATATCGTCTAATGCAGACCCCACTTGATAAATGTCTAACTAAAGTCTTCAGCAAATTGTGCTATATCTAATGTCTTATAACTTTTAGCAAAATTTGCTGAATCTTCATAAAACACTTACAAATTACTTTTCTTACCGGCGTACTAGAGACTATAGAATCAGTAAAACCACAACAGTGCTGTCCTGAGATTTCAGTAAAATTCTGTTTCTTATTAGTCCGTTAAATGCCTTCAATCGGCGGATAGCGCATCAGTTATTATTAGTTTGGTGCAAAAATAATGTCGTTTTCTCACATATGTTACTATGTGAGAAAACGACATTATTTTTGCACCAATCCTAATAGAACACAAAATGGAAACGGCGTGGCGGTTTCAAATTCATGTCTAACCTGTTGCGTTCACTTTAGCAAAAACTACCCTTTGCGAATAGCAGGATTCCATTTATCCTTCAACAAACGTATACACAGTGGAATCGTCATCATTTCATTTGTATTCCATTAGTATGCAGGAAGTTCCATTTCGATACCATCTTCCTAAGTACCAAACAAACTCCGGAGAGGATGCTTCCTCGACTTCTTCAATCTTAACATCTTCAAGTATCGGGTCAACGGTTATATACTTATCAGTCACCTTATTCAATAACCCTCTACTTTGAATGGCTCTTGGGACTTGTATTGGGTGAACCACAGTAAAAAAACGGCTATGGGTTAAATAGTAGGCTAGACTGTGCTCTCTAGACGCTTAGTCTAGAGGAGGAAAAACTCCGACTTCAAAAGCGTGGGGAATGCAACAGGAAACCTCTCCACTATATTTGACAAGAATCAGAAAAGAGACAGTTGTCAGATCATACTAAACAGACACACGTACACAATTAAAAATACACATTGCCACCCGATTCCCGCTGAGACATGTTAAAAGTTTTTACAAAACTTATATATAGAGAATCAGCTACGGTTTAAATGCATGTGATACATGACGGACCAATGAGAATCGGCCCAAACAAAATGGAAAATGCTAAAGTTCTGTTTTTTATCTGTTTTTCCTCTTAATCTCTGACGAAGCGTTAATGAAAGTAAAACATGTTAAATTGATAAATGTCCTATTTGTTCTTTATCTTATCATAGTTATATTCAGCTTATCATAGATAGATAGATAGATAGATAGATAGATAGATAGATCAGAGGCTCATGATTATCTATCTAGTTATCCATCCATCTGTCTATCAACGTGTCTCAGTCTTTATATATATATATATATATATATATATATATATATATATATATATATATATATATATATATATATATATTATATAATTATTTATTTTTAAAAAATTTATAACATAAATATGTTATAAAATCACTACAAAAATAGCCATTTTGTTTCAACACCCTCGGTGTCTTATCAAGTGACGACGTTGAATGTAAAATAAATGGTTTTAAAAGTTTCAAATTAATTAACAATCCTTTGCAAGGCGAAAACGTTGTTACAAAGGCTAGATGGACCAATCAAAACACAAGTATAGGAAAATTCAAAAAGCTTGACAACGAAGTCATGTTATAATATCTATTCAGATGTTTAAAATATGGGTAGTATTAAAAAAGAATTTATTCCAACCAATAATTACTAAATTATATGATAAAATTTAATATTAAAATTTAAAACTGCTAATTACAAAATCAAAATTTAAAATTTAATCGCTATTAAGTTTACAACTATAAAATTACTGAGGAGAAAAGAAGAAATATATATGTTATTCAATTTATTTCTTCATTGAAGTTATTTTAGCTAATTTAATATCCGGTCCTTAGACAATGTATACATTTTAATCCTAAGAGTGTGTGAATGGGGTCCTAAAGTCACGCGTAAAACAAACGCAATCAGATTCTAATATATAAGCACCAAGACATATATATATATATATATATATATATATATATATATATATATATATATATATATACACACACACATAAAAAGAGACGAGACAGAGAACATCTTCACGGTCTATCATGAAAAAAAAGGGAGGAAGTGGGGTAAGGGAAACTAACACACACGTACATACATACACAATTAAAAGTGAATGCACTTTCCATACACATATATACCTATAAATACATGCACACACATCCACAGACATTGACCCAGACAATCAGATACCACAACCGATAAATATTTAAGACGTAAAGTATCATTACACGAATGCTAACAACCTACTGAAATATAACTTAGCGAGTAAATATACAAAGATAAAAATGATTAAAAATAATATTATTTAATATATTAAAATAGTGTATGTAAATATAAAATCGGACATCAAAGTCAACACCCATCGGTAACTACGATGTCCACCTCATATACATATATATATATATATATATACACACACACATACACACACATATACATACATATACATATATATATATATATATATATATATATATATATATATATACACATATACACACACACACACATACATAAATATACATACATACATACACACCGAAATACCTACACATACATACATAAACATATACATACGTATATATCTCCATGATATTAAGTACACATACATACATATATACACATGTATACCCACAAATATACGCACATATATGTGTACACATACTCACATATAAATACATATATACACACAGCAATACACAAATATAAACATATATACACACATATACTAACCCATGTGGCCGTAATGACATACCCAAGTTTCCCTACCTACACGTACACATAAACAATTTCATATACAATAGGTGTCAACATACATATATACAACTGCAAACCTACATAAGTAAACACACACACACATATATATATATATATATATATATATATATATATATATATATATATATATATATATATATATATATATATACACAGTTTGACCAGTACACGTAACTTCGCATTAAGGATTTCATCCTGTTCTTTCCTGGGTGGCCCATGTGAAAATCCTTGAGGATTCGCCTTTGTAGCGTTTTCAGTGTTACTACTCTTTCATTATATAGCAGAACATTATCACATAACGAAAAACTGACTGATATATGCTTATCTTTTCCTGCAATCTTTGTTTTCGTTTCCTTTATAAATTCATCATTCACTGCTTCGTTTCTTATTTCCTGTAATGTTACGGGGAGAATTCGAATTGTACTACATAATGATGTTCTAATATCTTCCTCATATCATAGCGCTGCAATTACGGAATCTTCTTATGGCTCCGTTTTCTTTGGCATTAGTCTCGAAAGACCGTCTGCATGCCGATTTTGTTTGATGGAAGATACTCCAATTTGAAATTATAGTTTAATAAAATCGTACCCCATCTTAGTAATCTATTAGCAGTGTAGACAGGTAGACCTTTCTTTGATCCAAATATTGTTAGTAACGGTTTGTGATCTGTCTGTAAGGTGAAAAATCTACAGTAAATATATCTGTGGAATCTTGTAATCGCAAAAATAATCCCCAGCGCTTCTTTTTCGATTTGCGAGTAATTTTGTTCGGCTGGTAGTAAAGTTCTTGACGCATGCGCGATGGGTTTTAGTGTCCCATCCGGCATTTTATGCAGTATACATGCACCAACACCATAGGCACACGCGTCACTCGCAACTATTATTTCCAATTTAGGATCATAATGTGCTAAAAATAAATCTGTGAATACCGTCCGTCTCTCTTGAGAGGCGTAGTATACATAGCGTTAGGAAGAGGTCATTCTGTCGGTCTAGATAAGGACCCATGACACTATGTTCATATCAATTTTTAACATCCAGTTGATTAATTAATTATCTATCTATCTATCTATCTATCTCAGCCACTTGATTTTCTATCTAATTCAGGCATTTTATTATCTATCTAGCTAGCTAGCTATCTCCCCCTCTCTCTCACTCTCTCTCACTCTCTCTATCTATATATCCATCTATCTATCTATATATATATATATATATAAGTCAATAAATGTTTTTTAATGACACTAGTAAATTTCGGAAATTAGGGGACATTATATGTGACGATTAGCTTGGAAACGGAGGTTCGATTACACAAGAGATTGTTACAATTTCATAAGAAAATGTTTTTGTCCCAAAAAGTTCATAATAATATTCGTCCCATTGGTTCCGAACATCCGCAGATGTCTGGGTTGCCAAATTTTCATAAAGTCGACGTTCCACTTAGGTCTATTTTGCTGGTTTCTACCCATCTTGGTTTGGCTGTCTTTTAGAGGTTCTTGACCGGTGTTCTATTCGGAATACTATGTGTCTGACTCGTTTCAATTTGCTGCGTATATGCACAAATTGCAACCCAATCAAGTTTGTTCACAAATACCCCGCTTGATGAAACAATTCATATTTGTGCAGACTTTGTGTATCGTAGCCACGTAGAGCCTCCATCTCTTCCTGGGATTGTCTTTGGTGAATTGATACTGATTGCTTCTAAATCTGTCTCCTTCAGTTTTAAAAAATTCTATGTACCGACAGCTAGATGGAGTAGCGAAGGGTAGTCCATTGGCAACTTTGATTACTAACGTTTCCGTTGGGTTTCTTGAGAAACATTTATATGATAGGACTGACAAGACATATTGTTACTGCATACTGGGCATGACGATAAACTACATCCGCGACCTGGGTATGACGATAAATTACATTACCACTATACATTTTTTTGAAAGAATAGTGTTGCCAGCTATACATTTTTTTGAAGGAATAGTGTTGCCAACTATACATTTTTTTGAAAGAATAGTGTTGCCAGCAATACATTTTTTTTTAAAGAATAGCGTTGCCAGCTATACATTTTTTTAAAGAATAGTGTTGCCAACTATACAATGTTTTTTTTAAAATAGTGTTGCCACCTATACATTTTTTCAAAGAATAGTGTTGCCAGCTATACATTTTTATTTTGAAAGAATAGTGTTGCCAGCTACGCAATTTTTTGAAAGAATAGTGTTGCCAGCTATACATCTTTTTTGAAAGAATAATGTTGCCACCTATACATTATTTTTTAAAGAATAGTGTTGCCAGTTATACATTTTTTTGGAAGAATAGTGTTGCCAGCTAGACATTTTTTGAAAGAATAATGCCGCAAGCTATACATCATTTTTGAAAGAATAGTGTTGCCAGCTATACATTTTTTTTTGAAAGAATAGTGTTGCCAGCTATGCATTTTTTTGAAAGAATAGTGTTGCCAGCTATGCATTTTTTTTTTTTTGAAAGAATAGTGTTGCCAGCTATACAACTTTTTTGAAAGAATAATGATGCCAGCTATACTTTTCTTTTTGAAAGAAAAGTGTTGCCAGGTATACATTATTTTTTAAAGAATAGTGTTGCCAGCTAGACATTTTTTGAAAGAATAGTGTTGCCAGCTAGACATTTTTTGAAAGAATAATGCTGCAAGCTATACATCATTTTTGAAAGAATAGTGTTGCCAGCTATACATTTTTTTTGAAAGAATAGTGCAGTCTGCTATATATTTTTTGGAAGAATAGTGTTGCCAGCTATACATCTTTTTGAAAGAATAGTGTTACCAGCTATATATGTTTTTGAAAGAATAGTGTTGCCAGCTACGCATTTTTTTTTTTTGAATGAATACTGTTGCCAGCTATACATTTTTTCAAAGAATAATGTTGCCAGCTATACATATTTTTAAAAAATAGTGTTGCCAGTTATATATTTTTTTGAAAAAAAAGTGTTGCCAGGTATACATTATTTTTTAAAGAATAGTGTTGCCAGGTATACATTATTTTTTAAATAATAGTGTTGCCAGGTATACATTTTTTTGAAAGAATAGTGTTGCCAGCTATACATTTTTTTGAAAGAATAGTTTTTATCAAAGAATACATTTTTTTCAAAGAATAATGTTGCCAGCTATACATATTTTTAAAAAATAGTGTTGCCAGTTACATATTTTTTTGAAAAAAAGTGTTGCCAGGTATACATTATTTTTTAAAGAATAGTGTTGCCAGGTATACATTATTTTTTAAAGAATAGTGTTGCCAGGTATACATTTTTTTGAAAGAATAGTATTGCCAGCTATGCATTTTTTTTGAAAGAATAGTGTTGCCAGCTATACATTTTTTTCAAAGAATAATGTTGCCAGCTATACATATTTTTAAAAAATAGTGTTGCCAGTTATATATTTTTTTGAAAAAAAGTGTTGCCAGGTATACATTATTTTTTAAAGAATAGTGTTACCAGTGATACGTTTTTGAAAAAATAATATTACCAGCTATACATTTTTGAAGAAAAAAATATTAACAGATATAGATTTTTAGAAAAAAAAAACTTGTCGTCATTAAATGACCCATTGTTGTGTTGATATGCCGTAAAAGAAACCAAACCAACTTTGTTACTTCCGCTACGTCGATGATACGTTTACTTTGTTTTCCTTATATGGTAAATCGGAAAAATTCTTTTCATTTCAAAATAATCTCCGCCTATCTTTCAAATATACTCTATGGAGGTAGAAGACAAGAATTATTTAACTTTTCCTTTCGGGTTTTCTCACTAGTGTTTATCGGAAACCCACCTTTTCATGGTTACACATTACTTGGGACTCATTTGCTTCCAAAACCAGGAAAATCGATCTTATCGATACTCTTTCTCTTTGCAATTTAATATTGTGCTCTGAGTGAAGCCTTAACGCTGAGCTTAAGAAAATGAAACAGCTTTTTTTGGCCAATGTCTACCCCGAATGTTTTATCACAATGTTATGGTGTTCTCCCTCTAAAGAGTCTTTGTTGGACTCTTCCGCCTACTGTAAGATTAGTAGGAGAGAAGGCCTTCGAGGAACAGTCGACTAGATTGTTCGACTGTCAAACTCTCGGCCTCGGAAGAGAGGAACTCGGACCAGGCTTTGCCGCAGGGTAAAGTTCCGTCCAGGAATGTAGACAGTCCCTGAACCCGTTTAGGCGGGTTCAAAGGGAATATTTTTGGCCGATACTACGGGCTCGGTGTACCCACGGTAAACTCGACCTTGTGCCACATATATCCCTCGTGGTTGGTTTGGGGGCTGTTAAATATTAACAGTCGACTAGATTGTTCATCTGTCGAACTCTCTGCCCTGAGATACAACTACCATTGAACGTAAAATAGTTATATTCAATGGAGTTAAGGTATTTGGTCCCCGTAGGGGTTCTGTATATGTTAGACGACCGTGAATTGTTCCCGTCAGTCAAATATATTCCGAGAAAATATCTTTTTCCATCAAGCGATGTCTTAATATCATATTGGTCCGGAATATTTTTCTACCAGAAGGGGTTTTCCCTCTGTCTGTAAGAATGCTCATCAGCAAAGCGTATTGGTTTCCTAAATTAAATGTCGGTGTGAGATCGACTAAGTGTGAAAGGCTCTCCAGCACTTAGAGGTTCGAATCGCCAAACATGTCCCTGACCAGGTCCATAGACATGAGCCTATAACATCCGGGTGTTCACAGGTTCATGACTCTGCAATTGGTGAGCATTTATTGAATTCTGTTGCTAGCAGGACGGACTATCCCTCCACCCCGAGTCCTTCTCTGTGTTACACAGTCAACGGACCAGATTCCACCTTGACATCTTGGAGTCCGCTGATATTAATAAACAAAGTCCGGCTTTCAAATATTTCTTTCTTTGTCCCCCTCCCCTAGTTTTGGTATATTTTAACACCAGTTTTTGAAAAGAATTCTTCTTTTCAACAACTTAGTTTTATTTGTCGATGATATTATGCTTGTCTAAAGATCATTTTATCCTGGTGTGACAATTATAATCGGAATAATTTGGAATAATCACTGCAAGAACGCGAAATAACGGTCAGATTGTATTGGAACCTGAAGATTGCAGCAACTGCATTAAACTCCGAGCCGTACTAGCAACGTTGGATATTATGTACATTCACTAATATACACACACACATATATATATATATATATATATATATATATATATATATATATATATATATATATATATGTGTGTGTGTGTGTGTGTGTGTGTGTGTGTTTCTTGTCACATCTTTCTATGTCAGTTTGGTCATATCTGTCTATTTATCGATCCATCTATCGATCTTTCTGCCACAGACTTCTCATATCTAACTATGTCAGTCTGTTCATATTTCTCTATCTATAGATAAAAAGATACAAACAGAATAAGATAGATAGATAGATAGATAGATAGATATGAACAAACTGATATATATAGATATATGTAGAGAGAGATAGAGAGAGAAAGATGAACAGACTGATAGATAGATAGATAGATAGATAGATAGATAGATAGATAGATAGATAGATAGATAGATAGATAGATAGATAGATAGGTCATGCAAATAGACATAAGCAGACATTATGAGATCGATAAGAACAAACAGAATGAAATGTCTAAACAGAATCATATAGAATAGATTGGGACATAGACTAAGCAAGAAATCAATAGATAAAAACAGATTGAGATATTTATGACCAAACTGAAAAAGATAATGACAAAATTAAAACAGATTTGACTAGACTAATATGGATTCTGCACAAACCGGTCATAAATATATAGACATCTACAGATATAGACATCTACAGATATATATATATATATATATATATATATATATATATATATATATATATATATATATATATATATATATATATATATATATATATATATCGATATAGATATGTGATATTCCTGCATCCATGCCTGAGGCAATAAATGCAACAAGGTAATCTTGGATATGTATGTTGTTTACTTTCGTTCAAGCTTCATGCGTAGAAAGTAAAGATGGAATAATGGCCAGCGAGTTCAGTTCTTTGTTTATGTTGGTTTGAGTAGACATTTTCGTTTCCGTCGAAGCAGGAATTTTATGGACTGACCGGATAATGTGCTCTTCACAAAGACTTTCACGAACAAATGGAGTAGATTATTATGAAAGAAAGAATCGAATTTACCGACAAAGAAAACAAACTTTCTCAGGAGATATTAGATAATTTTCTGGTTCTTTGTTTCTCAATTACTATTACACTTTCTTACTTTCTTTCTTGGTCTGTTCCTATCTATATATCTATCTACTACAGTCTGTTCCTATCTATATATCTATCTACTACAGTCTGTTCATATCTATTTATCTATCTATCTTAAATTAAATTAATTTTCATGTTTTACGTGTCAAAAAAGAGTCCCAAAGGGTATATAAACCAGTAAATTTCAGTTTACAATAAACAGATGTAAGAAAACCCGACGAAGATCTTCTAAGCAAGACATCAAGAAAGGGAAGAGAAGAATCAATTTCCTTTTCTTGTATGAATTTTAAAGTTATACTGTTCCAAAAACTGGTTGTAATATGGTGGAAAGCCATTTAGCCACGCTATGTTGGGAAGACCCTACCATGGACAGAATAGATCCGTTCCCCTTTTTATTACTTTTAGAATGAAAAGGGCTAATTTACATCCAGGGCAGAAAATTGAAGAGGCGTTTATTACCAACTTCATATCTAAGCTCTCTTACAGTCTTGCCAAATTGTATAAGAAATATTATTAATTATGGAGTAATACAATGCGATTACTTTCCTATTTTGATAAGATTCGTTTTGTCTGTTACACAGTACTTATTCAGGAACAGAGTCCTTCTCGACTTGTGACTAAACATCAGAATAAATTGCATATTTATAAGAAGATTTGGGTGTTCTGCTAATCCTAGTATTGGTCAGAATGTTCAGAATTTTTCTTCATATCATTTGTACGCGCTAGAACTATCGATCCTCTCGCTTGGATTAGATTTTTGTGTTCCTCCCTCGCATATTAAGCGAGAAGAAATTTATTCAAAGTTTGAGGTTTTCTTTGCTCCACTTTCCACCAGTTTTGATACAGTATAACTCTGCCTGTATCAAAGATTCGTTCGGATTCTCTGGTTTTATGCAGCGTTATTCGTCGATGGATAAGTTTATGTGTTCCTATGATATTTCCAGTCTATTTACCTGCGTTCTTCTGGCCGAGACTATCGATACATGTGCTGATGCTCTATATTAGGAGTGGCCAACCTTTTGATTCCATGCGCCAATATTTTGTACGATTAATTTAAATGCGCCATTCACTTCCTTTCAGTACGTGTTGTAATATGGACATATTTTAAAGTTATAATAAAATCTATTTATTTGAAAAATCTATGCTTATGACCAAGGGCATATCCTTTTAGCACATTCACAAAGGACGTGCAATAAATATAAAATCACTGAAATGAATGAGTAGAAATGGCTTAGTTTCTTTTCTTCAAAAGGATGCAATGCGCCACTTGTAAGCATCCAATGCGCCACTTATGACGCATGCGCCACAGGTTGGCCATCCTTGCTCTATATCGTAGTCAGCTGTCTCCTCCTGTTATTCCTGAGGACGTTTTCATCGAACTGATGAAATTTGCCACGATGTCGAATTTATTTTCGACGGCGTCATGTATAGACAAGTTGATGCTGTTTCGATGGGTTCCCCCTTGGGGCCAATTTTAGCAAACATCTTTGTTGGATTCCACGAAGAGAGTGTGTTATTGAAACCTAATAAACCTGACGTTTATTTCCGTTACGTTGATGACACCTATTGTCGCTTTGATAACGAGATTGAAGCGGACCATTTTATTTCGTCTCTTAATAATATGCATCCAGCTTTAAAATTTAGACAAGAAAAAGAAATTGATTTTTCTCTTCCTTTTCTTGATGTTTTGGTTAACAGATTTTCGTCATGTTTTGTTACATTTGTTTATCGTAAACCGACATTTACTGGTTTATATACCCGTTGGGACTCGTTTTGTCCCGTAAAACGTAAAATTACTTTAATTAAAACCCTTGCCCATAGGGCTTTAATGATCTGTTCTAAGATTAAATTGGATGATGAACTCAGCTCAGGTTTATTATCACTACTCTCCGCAAAAATGCCTATCCGTTGGGCATTGTTCAATCAATAATTATGAATAAAATTGCCTAATTCAATAAAGTTAAATCTGCTATAGTAGAAAGATGTCCTGTGTACCTACTAGGCAGGTTTCCATATATATATATATATATATATATATATATATATATATATATATATTGTGTATATTTAGGCAGGAACTTTTCATTGATCCATGTTTCATTAAATAATATAGACAAGTTTTGTCTATTTATTTGAAGTAAGTCCCTTTCATATGGTCTGATAAGCTTAATAACATTATCATTGAAAGACGAAAGGAAATCACCATATTGATACATGTTTAAATCCAATCTAAGATTTCGGTTTACATAAGCCATTATTACAGATGACAATTATTGTTTCGTCCGTGTATTGGTTGATATATTGAAATGTAATTGTCATCTTTTATAATAGTGGAAAGCTTAGATTGAATTTAAACATATATCAATATGGTGTTTTCCTTTCGTCTTTCAATAATATTTGTAAGCTTATCAGACAATATGAAAGGAACTTACTTAAAATAAATAGACAAAACTTGTCTATATTATTTAACGAAACATGCATTTATATATATTTAAAGATATTTTTGTAGGTACAAAATTTAATGATCGAAATAAAAGTGTAAAACTTAATATTACTAGACATATTAAAAACGGGCGAAGCAACCGGTTTCGCACGCGCTCTTCAGGCTTCAACGGGAGATTTAATTTAAAATTAAACACAGAAAAATGTACAATAAAAGGAAGTTGTGGGGGGGAGAAAAAATGAGCCAAAGGAACTAGAGACAAATGACAGCGAGCCCTAACAGACACTCATGTTGTTTACACAAAGAAGGCTTGCGGACCCGATGTAAAGTGCCTCCAGAACCTTAAGATAAAATAAAGAGTGTGACCGGGACAACACGGTGAACCAGTCAACACTAAATTTAACTGCACAATCTCTGTTCTTTAATAGATGTTCGCATATGGCGGAACCATAGGTGTTCGGGACGAGTCCATTCAAAGGCAGGGTGTGATTTCTAATTTTTGTAGGAACGTGTTGTTTTATTCTCATGTCTAAGCGTTGAGTTGTTCTCCCTATGTAGTCAGCTCCGCAACTACAAACGTATTTATAAATAATTGAATTAATTTGATGGGGAGGGAGAACGTCTTTACACGCAGAACGAAATATAGGCCCAGTTTGAAAAATAATCCGAACCTCGACAGAGAAAAAACAACGACGAACATTGGATGAAATTTGTTCAGCTATTTTTTCACATTTGGTACCAATCCAGGGTAATCTGAGGTAAACTGGGCATTTTTTAACAGTGTAGAGCTTGACACTTCTGAACTCTTCAACGTTACTGCGGATAATTGAATTAACAGTATCAAGAGGATAACCTACATAGGGTATCCTTAATATATATATATATATATATATATATATATATATATATATATATATATATATATATATATTACATAGAATGGAAATACAAACTCGCCTCATTCGAATAGCTATTGTGGATCAGTTTTAATATTTTATATTATTAGGATTCACTTGGATTACATACCAACGGATTATATGAATGACATTTAATTATCTATCTACAAATCTATCTCAGTCTGTTCATATCTATCTATATATGACTCTTGATTATCTATCTATATATCTATCTATCTTACTCTTGTCATATCTATCTACCTATGGCACTTGATAGACACCCCGTGGCGGTGTAGTGGTTAGCAAATTTGCCTCGCTAGAACAATTACTACTGAGTAGTGAGTCCGATCCTCACTGGGTCCCCCATACATTCGCCCTTGTGCCACATCTCAGCTACGCTTGGGGAATCACTTGTGGATGTGGTATTGTTGTATATGTAGGAGTGAAGGGTGAATTCTTTTGGTGGATGTGATATTTGTATTGAATGAATGGGTCTTGAATCGGGTTAGCTAGGTAGAGGATAGGTAACGATGACCAACCCCAATCCCGACTTTTTAGGCCATTTGCCACAATTATTGTACTTTACAATAATAAATAGAATCTATGGCACTTGATTATCTAGCTATGTACAGATCTATCTCAATCTTTTCATAACTATCTAACTATCTCAGTCTTTTCATATCTATCTATCTATCTATCTATCTATCTATCTATCTATCTATCTATCTCAGTCTTTTCATATTTATCTGTCTATCTATCTATCTATCTATATATCTATCTATCTCAGTCTTTTCATATCTATCTGTCTATCTATCTGTCTATCTATCTGTCTGTCTGTCTGTATCCGCATTCTGAAAGCCTACTCCAATCACGCTTTCATTCACTTTTCTTCATATCTCTGTCTGTCTATTCACGGCCACCGACCTAATAATCAATAATGTTATTTATCAATTTCCTTCCATTCATGTTTATCGACGAAACTTGATTGATGAGTGAAATGCTATGGACATTTTCTTTGGCAGCAATTCCCAATGTTTGCACCCATTTAAAGACTCTAGTAATTTTCCTTTCGGGTGTAGGGGGTGTGGGTGGGTCTCTTCTTTCAACCCGAGATGACCCCCACCTACTTTGCAGTCAATTCTGCATTAAAGAATAAATCTGAATAGAATCCAACCATCGATTAGATTTAAGTTAGAAAGATTGGGACTATATGACAAAAGGGTTCTACATATTCCGCATGCGTAGTAATACATCTTTATATTATCATTTAATAAAATCCTGATCGTTAATTACAGCAGCTACCAATTTCGTGTGAAATCTTTACTAGTGACAGAGCCTCTAAAGTTTGTTTTGTTTTCAGAACGTGATAAAGGTCAATTTTTTACAGGTACCCCTAATTTCTATTTATTAAAAGGTGTGCCAGCCTTCATTGCTTACAAGACACGACGCGCTCTGTTGGTTGCAGTTGGTTAAAACTACCTTTGTTATCAAAAGCGTTTATCCTCCACTGGTTACAGAACATGGAAAGACATTATTAATAATAATCGGTTATAATAAATATTATATAACCACTGGTTACAGGATGTAACCTAAGCTTTACAAAAGGATGAAAAACTCTCATTAGTTACAGGGTATTACTGTTTTCGACTTCTCCATCATGTGCCTAATAAAGAAAGTTTTTGGGGGTTTTTTTCACGCGATTAATGGGAGCATTATGTATGTATAGGGTGTTGCAGCAAAATCCGACACTTGACAAAAAGAAAACGAAATAGGCAATAAAAACAAAAGTTGTATATGCACATACCCGACAGTTTGACAACGAGCTAACGTTTTTCTCTTTACCCTTTTCTAGGATGGAATATGAGCGCAGAGCAGCGGTAGTAGCTTCTTTTCATGTTGGGAAGAAGCCTGCGGAAGTGATGGCCTGGTTTGGGTTCAAGAGGACCATGGTCATGGACATTTGGAGGAAGTGGAAGGCGTTCGAGAACAAGGACAAGTTTACTGCCAAACAAAAGACCCACAAAGTTCGTTCTTCGGCCATTAGGACCGACGAGTTCGTCGCCGCCGTCAAAGAGATAGTCGACAATGATGGAAGCCAGAGCTACGCCAAGATCGCCGCTGACATGTACTGTCACAAGTTGACGATCTGCCCAACTTTCAAGAAGGACTTTGGTTACTCGTCCTCCAGCAAGTCACGAATGCCTCCAAGGAGTCAAGGAAGGTCAAGGTGGCGGCTTTGCTGAACGAGCTCAAGCACGGGTCCCCGGGATGCTAAGATTCTTCTCTGATGAAAAGAATTTCATCCAGGACCAGACGAGCAACAGACAGAAAGACAGGTGGATCTGGAAAGACATCGTGGAGGTTCCCGTCGTAAAGCATACAAAGTTTCCCTCCTCCGTCATGGTCCTCGGTGTCATCTCCAGCGAGGGGGACGTCATGCCTCCGTTCTTCTTTCAAAAGGGCCTGAGAGTCACTGCTGAGATCTACCAGGAGGTGCTAAGGAGCGTAGTGAAGCCATGGATGAACGAGATCGCCACCGGACGCCCCTTCATCTTCAAGCAGGACTCCGCTCCTGCACACAAGGCCAAGACGACCCAGGCGTGGCTGCTCAACAGTGTTCCTCACCACTGGTCGCCGGACTTGTGGCTGCCATCCTCACCCGACTGCAAACCCCTTGACTATTTCTTCTGTGGCGTGATCGAGGTCAAGACCGACAAGCACGCCCACAACACAATAAACAAAACACATATCAGAAACGCTACTTAGGTTCAGTGACGTAGGCCTCAACCGTGGTGATGGAAAGCGGCCGGATGGCATTACCATTTTCCCTTTTAAAATGGGGAAGTCGTTGATTTGGAATGCGGCCTGTGCGGATACTTTTTCGGTCGGTAATTTGATCAGGTCCGTGGTTGAGCCAGGATCCGTCGCCCGGGACGCAGATAAAAAAATAGTTAAATATTTTTCTCTTGCTAATAGAATTTTTTTTTTTTTTTACTCCTCTGGCAGTGGATATTTCTGGGGTTATTGTCCCTCGTTCGATGGCGTTCATTTGGATGATTGGCGCGATTGCGTCTCGATTAAAACACTAGGCTCGGGAAACAGAGTGGCTCTGCAGCGTGTCTCACTGGCGATGGTTCGAGTAATGCTTTCTTCATCATTGCGGCTGGCAGACGATAGCGAAAAAAATTGTTTATGGTTACTTTGTTCAAACTTTTTTTTCAGTAAATAAATTTCTCTATTCTTCCAAAATGGAAGAACGAAATCAAGAAAGAATGAAAGAAAGGGAGATAAAAGTGTTTAACGACTGTTTCGGTGAAATAGGAAAAGTTGTAAATTTCAATTTTTTTTCATCTTTACACACTTTTCAAAATAACGACCAGCATTCATATTTATAATTTTTATTGCGACATTTTGTTAATATCGTTCAGCTCAAATTTTTAACGATGCGATAGGGAATTTTTACGGATATTTTATTGTCGTAGAATTCGCTATAATCTTGCTCACTTATTAGCTTAAGAATTAAGATTCATCAGAATATTAAGATAGGAAAATCGTGAACTTTTTCACGGTACTTTCTAGTTTATATCATTTGCATTCACACTGATATTCTCATTTTTGTCGTTATTATCACATTCCATTGATTTGAAAGATTGCTTTCGAATAATTTTCAGAGAATCTGATAAAATGAGATATATTAGTCACCTAGACACTGACAAACATCAGTTAAGGATTGAAATTCATTAAAGACTTGCTCTTTCTATTCCTTCTAAAATTGGACAGAACTTTCATTAGAGTTAGGTCTTGATAAAATCGCCCAGTCTCCTGTGCTGCGACCAGTTTTATAGGAGTAGATAGGCTTTTCTATCGTTCGGCTCACACTCTTTCTATGTTTATTGAACAGGAGCAGAAGATCATCTCTTGTTCCGTTTAGAATATTGTTTACCGGTTTTTTTCTTCTTCCATGACCATAATGATTCAACTGTCTTCACCTTTTGGTGACAGGACTAATCATTAGCAGCGACACGCCATTATGAGGGTACCGGTTTTACATTTCGCTAGCTGCTAGATCCGACTCGTAGTAAGAAGCCCGAACTCTTGGATAGCATTCTTGGATAGTATTTAGAGAGGTTGCATTGATCAACAGCCGTATAATATCGGGGTATTTCTAGTGCTATGATGTGCATGGGTAGGTGCTTCTGTATGTATTTCCGGTGCG